>JAKWBO010000476.1:0-43652 GCA_034336685.1 Luscinia luscinia
AGTGAGGGAGGAGGAAGAGGAGGAGAGGAAGGAAAATGGGATGAAAAGGGAAAATTTGGGAAAAACAAAATCCTGGGAAAAGGAGGAAAAGTGGGAAAAAGAGGAAAATGGAGAGTGAGGAAGAGGAGGAGGAGGAGCCGGAGGAAAATGAAACAAAAATAGGAAAAAGGAGGAAAAAAATGGGGGAAAAATGGGATGAAAAGAGGAAAATTGAGAGTGAGGAAGAGGAGGAGGAAGAGGAGGAGGAAGAGAGGAAGAAAAATCGGGAAAAAATTGGGGAAAATCAAAAAATCTGGGAACATTGGGGAAAAAGGGAAAAATTGAGAGTGAAAGAAGAGAATGAGGAGGAAGATGAGGAGGGAAGATGAAGAAGAGGAGAGAAGAAAGATGGGGAGAAAAGGGGAAAATTTGGGAAAAATCGAAAAACCGGGGAAAATTGAGGTGAAAAAGGAGTGAAAAAATGGGGAAAAAATGCAGGAGAAAAAGAGGGAAAATTAGAGAGTGAGGAAGAGGAGGGAGAGGATGAGGATGAGATGAGGAGGAAGATGAGGAAGAGGAGAGGAAGAAAATTGGGGTGAAAAAGGGAAAATTGGGGAAAATCAAAAAATCTTGAAGAAATAGGGAAAAACCAAAAAGTTCTGGGAAAATTGGTTGAAAGAGGAGAGAAAATTGAGAGTGAGGAAGATGAGGAGGATGAGGACGAAGAGGAGGAAGGGGAGAGGAAGAAAACTGGGGTGAAAAGGAAAAAATTGCGAAAATCCAGAAAATTCAGGAAAATTGGGGAAAAATCAAAAATTCCAGAAAAATTGGGTTGAAAAAGGGAAAATTGAGAGTGAGGAAGAGAGTGAAGAGGATGAGGAGGATGAGGACGAAGACGAGGAGGAAGATGAGGAAGAGGAGAGGAAGAAAATTGGGGGTGAAAAAGGAAAAATCAGGGAAAAATCAAAAAATTCAGGAAAAAATAGGAAAATTCAAAAAATTTTGGGGAAAAATGGGAGAAAAAAAGGAAATTTGAGAGTGAGGAAGAAGAGGATGAGGAGGGATGAGGACGAAGATGAGGAAGAAGAGGAGGAAGAGGAGAGGAAGAAAACTGGGGTGAAAAGGGGAAAATTGGGAAAAATTAGAGAATTCTGGAAAAGGTGGGGAAAATCAAAAATTTGGTAAAAATGGGAGAAAAAAAGGAAAAATTGAGAGTGAGGAAGAGGAGGATGAGGAGGAAGAAGGGATGAAGATGGAGGAGGAAGATGAGGGAGGAAGAGAGGAAGAAAAATCGGGAAAAACTGGGGAAAAATCAGAAAATTCTGGGAAAATTGGGGTGAAAAAAGAGGGAAAATGGGGAAAAATGGGAGAAAAGAGGGAAAATTGAGAGGTCAGGAAGAGGAGGAGGAGGATGAAGAGGAGGAAGAGGAGAGGAAGAAAATTGGGGTGAAAAAAGAAAAATGGGAAAAATTTGGGGAAAATGGAAAAAATTTGGAAAAAATGAGAAAACCGCAAAATGGGAAAAAATGAGGCCAAAAAGTGAAGGATGAAAGTGAAAGTGAAGAAGAGGAAGAGGAGGAAGAGGAAGAAGAGGAAGATGATGAAGAGGAAGATCCAAGCTGGAAAAATGGGAAAATTTGAGAAAAAATGGGAAAAATTCAGGAAAAAATGGGAAAAAACTACAAAAAACGGAAAACGAGAAGAAAAAAATAAAGGATGAAAGTGGAAAGTGAAGAAGAGGATGAGGAGGAAGAGGAAGAAGAGGAAGATGACCAAGAGGAAGATCCAAGCTGGAAAATGGGAAAATTTGAGAAAAATGGGAAAAATTCGGGAAAGGAGAAAAATCAGGAAAAACGGAAAAACCACAAAAGCGGGAAAACAGGGTGAAAAAAAGTGGAAAGTGAAAGTGAGGAAGAGGAAGATGAAGAGGAAGAAGAGGAAGAAACCAAGCTGGAAAAATGGGGAAAAAATCGGTTAAAAATGAGAAAAATCTCGGGAAAAGCTGGGGAAAAAAAACCACAAAATCGGAGAAAAAGCGAAAAGAAAAAAATGAAGGATGAAAGTGAAAGTGAAGAAGAGGATGAGGAGGAAGAGGATGAGGAGGAAGATGAAGAAGAGGAAGATCAAGCTGGAAAAATGGAAAAATCGGAAAAAATGGAAAAAAATCTGGAAAAATGAGAAAACCGCAAAACGGAAAACGAGGGAAAAAAGGAGAAAGTGCAGTGAAGAAGAGGAGGAGGAAGAGGAAGGGAAAAAAAGGAGAAAGTGAGAAGGTGAAGAAGAAGAGGAGGATGAGGGAAGATGAAGAGGAAGATGAGGAAGATGAAGAGGGAAGAAAAGGAAGATCCAAGCTGGAATAATGGGAAAAAATCGGGAAAAAATGGAAAAAATCGGGAAAAATGGGAAAAAACCTCAAAAACGGGAAAAATGAAAAGAAAAAAATGAAGGATGAAAGTGAAAGTGAAGAAGAGGATGAGGAAGATGAAGAGGAAGATGAGGAAGATGAAGGTGAAGAGGAGGAAGATCAAGCTGGAAAAATGGAAAAAATCGGGAAAAATGGGAAAAAATCGGGAAAAAATGAAAAAAATCGGGAAATAATGGGAAAAACCGCAAAAGCGGGAAAAACGAGGAGAAAAAAGGAGAAAGTGAAAGTGAGGAAGAGGAAGATGAAGAGGAGGAAGAAAAGGCCCAAGTCGCCCAAAATTGCCCAAAGTTCGGGAGTTCGAGTCGGATTCGGAGGATTTGACCGCTGGCGAAATGAGCGATGAGAAGCGTGGTGAGGAGGCGGAGAGGAGGAGGAGGGAGGAAGAGGAAGAGGAGGAAGGAGGAAGAGCAGGAAGAGGAAGGGTGGAGGCCAAGAAGGTGAAATTTGGGAATTTTGGGAAAATTTGGGATTTTGGGGAAAATTTTGGTATTTTGGGGGAAATTGGGAGTTTTGGGATTTTTGGGATTTTGGTGGAATTTGGGAATTTGGGGTTTTGGGGATTTTTTATGGGGAAAGAATTTGGTATTTTGGGGAGTATTTTGGGTAAAATTTTGGGATTTTTTCGGGGGATTTTTGGGGGAAAATTTGGGATTTTGGGATTTTTGGGAGATTTTTGAGATTTTTGGCATGATTTTGGGGTTTTTTGGGATTTTTAGGAAAAATTTTTGGTGTTTTGAGGTGGTATTTTGGGGTAAAATTTGGGGATTTTTTGGGGATTTTGGGGGATTTTGGGGGGAAATTTTGGGATTTTGAGGGATTTTACGGGTTTCTAGGATTTTTGGGAAAATTTTGGTGGTTTTGGGGGTATTTTAGGTAAGATTTGGATTTTGGGGGGTTTGGAGGAGATTTGGGATTTTGGGATTTTGGGGAAAAATTTTGGTATTTTGGGGGAATTCGGGTTTTGGGGATTTTTGTGGGGATTTTTGGGGGATTTTGGAGGAAATTTGGGATTTTGAGGATTTTGGGGGATTTTGTTGGGATTTTGGGAAAATTTTGGTATTTTTGGGGTTTTGGGATTTTATAGGGGATTTTAGGAGGATTTTTGGGGGATTTTAGGGAAAGTTGGGGATTTTTGGGATTTTGCAGGATTTTGGGTTGGGATTTTGGGGAAAATTTTCAGGATATTTTTGGGAGTATGTTGGGTAAAATTTGGGGTTTTGGGGGATTTTTGGGGAAATTTTGGGATTTTGGGATTTTGGGGGATTTTGGGGGATTTTGGGATTTTTGGGAGAATTTTGGTGGTTTTGGGGTATTTTGGGTGAAATTTTGGATTTTTGGGGGTTTTGTGGGGGATTTTTGGGAAATTTGGGATTTTTGACGGATTTGGGGGTTTTGGGATTTTTGTGGAAAATCTTGGGAATTTTGGAGATTTTGGGGATTTTATGGGGATTTGGGGGAATTTGGGGGATTAATTTGGGACTTTTGGGGATTTTGGGGTGGGGAATTTGGAGATTTTGCGGAAAATTTTGGGGATTTTGGGGTGAAATTTTGGGATTTTGGGGAATTTTTAGGATTTTGGCAGAAATCTTGGGGATGGGGTTTGGGAGTTTTGGAAATTTAGGGGAATTTTGGGTGGAATTTTGGGATTTTGATGGATTAAAATTTGGGGAATTTTGGGGAAGTTGGGGATTTTGGGGTGGAATTTTGGGATTTTTTTGGGAGATTTTAGTAGGAATTTTGGGGATTTTTGGTTTGAGAATTTGGGGAAATTTTCGGATTTGGGGGTGGAATTTTGGGATTTTGATGGAGATTTTGGAGGAATTTTGGGATTTGGGGCAGAAATTTGGGAAATTTGGGATTTTCTGGGGAGATTTTGGGTGGAATTTTGGGATTTTTCGGTTGAAATTTGAGAGGTAATTTTGGGGTGAAATTGGTGGAATTTGGGGGAGATTTTGAGGTTTTTGCTAAGGCGATTTCGGGGAAATTTTGGGGATTTGGGGAGAAATTTGGGATTTTTTGGGGAGACGTTGAGGAATTTTGGGTGGATTTTAGGTTGAAATTTGGGGAAATTTGGGGAATTTTGGGGTGGAATTTTGAAGATTTTTGGGGGTGGATTTTGGGATTTTAGGGAAATTTTGGGGATTTGGGGGAAATTTGGTATTTTTGGGGAGACGTTGAGGGGAATTTTAGGTTGGATTTTGGGGTTGAAATTTGGGAGTGGGATTTTGGGGTGGAATTTTGAAATTTTTTTGGGGTGGATTTTGGGATTTTAGGGAATTTTGGGGGATTTTGAGAGAATTTTGGGTAATTTTGGGGTTAAAACTGGGGAATTTTGGGGGAGATTTTGAGGTTTTGGGATTTCAGGGGGAATTTTGGGGGAATTTTGGGGATTTTGGGGTGGAAATTTGGGATTTTGGGGAGGCGTTGAGGAATTTTGGGGATTTTGGGTTGAATTTTGAGGGGAATTTTGGGGGGAAATTTGGGGATTTTTGGGGTGGATTTTGGGGATTTTCTGGGGAGATTTTTGGGGGAATTTGAGAGGATTTTGGGGAACAGGTTGGGGACTGATGTGGGGAGACGTTGAGAATTCTGGGGGATTTTGGGGTTGAAATTTTGGGGGAATTTTGACCTTTTTGGGGGATTTTGGGGGATTTCAGGGGAATTTTGGGGAAATTTGGGGGATTTTGGAAATTTTGGGGATTTTCTGGGAGGATTTTGGGGGTGGGGATTTTGGGGGATTTGGGGATTTTATAGAAATTTTGGGGTGGAATTTTGGGATTTTGGTGGTTAAAATTGGAGAATTTTGGGAAATTTGGGCATTTTGGGGTGGAATTTTGGGGTTTTGAGGAGATTTTGAGGGGGATTTGGGCAGAAATTTGGGGGGAATTTGGGATTTTCTGGGGAGATTTTGGGTGGAATTTTGGGATTTTCGGGTTGAAATTTGGGGAATTTTGGGAGAAATTTGGGGGATTTTGAAGTGGAATTTGAAGATTTTTTGGTGTGGATTTTGGGATATTAGGGGAAATTTTGGGGATTTGGGGAAATTTGGGATTTTGGGGCGTTGAGGAATTTTGGGGTTGAATTTGGGGATTTTGGGAGAAATTTGGGGTGGAATTTTGTAAAATTAATGTAAATTTGACGGATTCGGGGAATTGGGGCGTGGCCTGCACAAGCCACTCCCCTTCCGACGCAAGCCCCGCCCCAGGACCCGCCGGAAGTGGCGCGGCTGAAGCGATACCTCCGCGCCGCTGGGGGCGCCTAACTACAAGCAGCTGTTCCGGAAGTGCCGCAGCCAGCGCGAGGCGCTGGAGGCGCTGCGAGCGGCGCTGCTGGGAGCTCGGCCTGCGCTGGTAAAAGCAGAAGTCAGGAAAATTTTCAGGAAATTTGGGAAATTTGGGGTTGGGATTTTTGGGATTTTAGGAAATTTTTTGGGATTTTGGGGAATTTTTGGAGGGGTTTTGGGGTGGAATTTTGGGGATTTTGGGGATTTTTGGGTGAAATTATCAGGATTTTGGGGAATTTTTTGGATTTTTAGGGAATTTTGGGGTGGAATTTTGGGAATTTTGGGGAATTTTGGGATTTTGAGGAATTTTGGGTGGAATTTTGGGGTGGAATTTTTGGGGATTTTTAATGGAATTTTCGGGGTGGAATTTTGAGCAATTTTGGTGAAGATTTAGGCATTTTAGAGAGGCAAGGATTTTGTGGGGATTTTTGGGGATTTTAGGTGTGGGATTTTGGGAGGTTTTGGGTGGAATTTGTGGGATTTTTAGAAATTTTGGAGTGGGAATTTGGGGGTTTTAGGAAATTTTGGGGACTTTTGGGGATTTTTGGCGGGGTTTGGGGTGGCATTTTGGGGATTTCGAGTGGAATTTTGGGAAAAATTTTGGGATTTTGGGGTAAAGTTTGGGTGGAATTTTGGAATTTTTTAGAAACATCCTGAGAGCATTCTGGAAACATTTTGAGATTTCTTTGGGAACATTTTAGGATTTTTTTTTTTTTAATTTTTTGGAAACACCCCTGGGAACATTTTGGGATTTTTTGGGGAACATTTTTGGGATGTTTTTGGAAAGATTTTGGGATTTTGGGGATTTTTTGGGAACATTCTGGGAACATTTTGTGTATTTTTGGGAAACATTTTGGGGTTTTTTGGAGAACATTTTGGGATATTTTTGGGAACATTTTTGGGATCTTTTGGGGATTTTTTGGGAACATTCTGGGAACATTCTGGGATATTTTGGGGAAGATTTTGGGAACATTCTGGGAACATTTTGGGGATCATTTTGGGATATTTTTGGGATTTTTTGGGAATGTTTTGGGATATTTTTGGGAACATTCTGGGATACTTTTGGGATATTTTGGGATGTTTTGGGGACATTTTGGGGTTTTAGGGAAGATTTTGGGGATATTTTCGGGATGTTTTGGGGACATTTTGGGGTTTTTGGGGAAGATTTTGGGGTTTTGGGGAAGATTTTGGGATATCTTTGGGATATTTCTGGGGTTTTTAGGGACATTTTTGGGGTTTTTGGGGAAGATTTTGAGGATATTTTGGGATATTTTGGGATGTTTTAGGGCACATTTCTGGGGTTTTTTGGGGAAGATTTTGGGATATCTTTTGGGATATTTTTGGGATGTTTTTGAGGACATTTTGGGGTTTTAGGAAAGATTTTGGGATATTTTGGGGATGTTTTGGGGACATTTCTGGGGTTTTCGGGACATTTTGGGGTTTTTGGGGAAGATTTTGGGATATCTTTTGAGGATATTTTCTGGGGTTTTTAGGGGACATTTTTGGGGTTTTTGGGGAAGATTTTTGGGATATTTTTGGGGATATTTTTGGGATATTTTAGGGATGTTTTTTGGGGACGATTTTTGGGGTTTTTGGGGAAGATTTTTGGGATATTTTTGGGATGTTTTTGGGTTTTCAGGCACCCCTCCCTGGCCGGTGCCGCCTCCTGCGCCTGGCGCCACGAGAGAAAGCAGAGCTGGCGGCGCTGGGGCATCAACAACATCCTGCCAGGTAACATAAAAACCTAAAACTGACAAAAACTGACCAAAAACTGACAAAAACTGACAAAAACATCCTGCCAGGTAAAATAAAAACCTAAAAACTGACAAAAAACTGACAAAAAACTGACAAAAACACCAAAAACTGACAAAAACTGACAAAAACTGACAAAAACTGACAAAACACCGCAAAAACTGACAAAAAACCTGAGTGACAAAACTGACAAAACTGACAAAAACATCCTGCCAGGTAAAATAAAAACCTAAAAACGGACAAAAAACTGACAAAAACTGACAAAAACTGACCAAAACTGACCAAAAACTGACAAAACATCCTGCCAGGTAAAATACAAACTGACAAAAACACCCAAAAACTGACAAAAACTGACAAAACATCCTGCCAGCTACAACAAAAACTGACAAAAACACCCAAAAACTGACAAAAACTGACAAAAACTGACAAAAACATCCTGCCAGGTAAAATACAAACTGACAAAAACACCCAAAAGCTGACAAAAACTGACAAAAACATCTGCCTGGTACCAAAACTGACAAAAACTCACAAAACTGACAAAAACACCCAAAACTGACAAAAACACCAAAAACTGGCAAAATACCAAAACTGACAGAAAACTGACCAAAACTGACAAAAACATCCTGCCAGGTACAGAGAAACACCTAAAAACACCCAAAACTGACAAAAACTGATAAAACTGACAAAACATCCTGCCAGGTACCAAAAACTGACAAAAACTGCCAAAAACTAACAAAAAACACCCAAAAACTGCCAAAAACCAGCCAGCAACATCCTGCTAGGTAAAATAAAACCAAAAACACCCCAAAACCACCCAAAAACAGGCAAAAACCAAACTCCAAGACAGCCAAAACCACCACAACATCCTGCCTGGTAAAACCACCGAAAAACACCCAAAAACACCCAAAACCACCCAAACCAGCCAAAAGCTTATGGGAAAAAACCCACAAAAACCCCAAGAACTCAAAAAACACCCAAAACCACCAAAAACACCCCAAGAATGAAATAATCTAAAAAAACACCCAAAAAACACAAAAAAATCCCCCAAAAATACCCAAAACCCCCAAATTTTGGGCAAGTTTAAGGTGATTGTTGGGAAGATTTGGGGAGATTTTGAATGGAATTTCAGAGGGATTTTGAGGATTTCTGGAATTTTAGGATTTTCAGGGAACTTTGGGTGGAATTTAGGGATTTTAAGGGAATTTTGGGATTTTGGAGGAAATTTAGGGATTTTAGGCAATTTTGGTGGAATTCAGGGAAATTTTGTGGTTTTAGGGGAATTTTAGGGGTGAAATTTGGTGATTTTGAGAAATTTTCTGGAATTTGGGGATTTTGGGGGTTTTGAAGGAATTTTGAGGAATATTTTAGGAATTTGAGTGAAGTCGGGGAATTGAGAATTTTGGGTGAAATTTAGGGATTTTTGGTGAAATTTTGGGATTTTGGTGAAAATTTTGGGATTTTTGGGTGAATTTTGGGAGCGATTTGAAGCGGGATTTTGCATTTCCACCCAATTTTGGGGCAGAATTTTGGGATTTTTGGGCAAAACTAACCCCAAAATTTTAACTCTTTCTCTCCTCCCCAGTCCGATCCGCTGCAGGAACCCGAAAATGCCCAAAATCCCCCAAAATCGCCCTCCCCAGGACTGGTCGCGGCTCCATGGATCGTCAGCTCCGACAGCAGTGAAAATCCCAAATTAAATCAGAATTTCGGTAAATTTTGGGGATTTTGGGAATTGGGGATTTTGGGTAAAATTTTGGGATTTGGGGGAATTTTGGGGTTTTCAGGGAATTTTGGGATGTTTGGGGTGAAATTTTGGGATTTTGAGGGAATTTTGGGGAAAAGTGGGGAAAAATTTTGAGATTTTTAAGAGATTTTTGAGGGTGAAATTTGGAAATTTTAAAGAAATTTTGGGTGGAATTTTGGAATTTTTTGGGAATTTTAGAGGTGAATTTTAGGGGATTTTTGGGAATTTTGGGTGAATTTTGGGATTTTGCGATTTTTGGAGTAAAATTTGGGGAGTTTTAGGGAATTTTAGGTGAATTTTGGGATTTTTGGGGTGAAATTTAGGGATTTTAAGGAATTTTGGATTTTGAGGGGAATTTGGAGGAATTTTGGGATTTTTAAAGGAATTTTGGGGTGAAATTTGGGATTTTGGGAGAAATTTGGGGTTTGGAGAAAATTGGGTGGAATTTTGCCATTTTCAGGGGAATTTTGGGAGGGATATTGGGAGAGGATTTTCGGTGTAATTTGGGATGAATTTTGAGCTTTTTTAGGGAATTTTGGAGTAAATTTGGGGATTTTTGGGGAAATTTTGGGATTTTATGGAGAATTTTAATTTTGATTTTGGGTGGAGTTCAGGGAATTTTTGGAGGCAAATTTGAGGAATTCTGGACAGAATTTTTGAGATTTTGGATATTTTTGAGATTTTTGGTGGGATTTTGAGGAATTTTGGAGTAGGGTGAATTTTAGGATTTTTAGGAATTTAGGGAAAATTGGGGATTTTAGGGGATTTTGAGAAATTTTGAGGGAATTTTGGGTGGAGTTCTATGATTTTTAGGTGAAATTTGGGAGAGTTTGTGTTTCTTAGAGAATTTTCGATGAAATTTTGAGATTTTCTAGGAATTTGAGGCTGGAATTTTGAGGAGAATTTTGGCGAAAATTTCAGGATTTAGGATTTTAGGAAATTTTGGGGTGAAATTTTAGAGGTGGATTTTGGGATTTTCAGGGAATTTCGGGCTGGAATTTTGAGAGAATTTTGGAGTGCCATTTGTGATTTTTAGCAAATTTATCAAAATTTTCAACCACAAAGCTCTAACCCTTTCCCTCCCCATGACCGACAGCGAGTGCAAAAACCCGAACTTTAATTTTGTTTTCCGCGTAAATTTTGGGTTGAATTTTGGGAATTTGGAGATTTTGGGATTTTTGGGAATTCCTTGAGATTTTTAGGGGATTTTAGGGAATTTTGGAGAGAATTTTGGAGTAAAATTTGAGGGAATTTTGGGAGTTTTAGGGAATTTGGGGAGAATTTGGAGAAATTTTGGGATTTTTAGGGAATTTTGGGTGAAATTTGGGTGGAATTTGGGGAATTTTAGAATTTTAGGTGAAATTTCGAGAAATTTTGGGATTATTTAGGGAATTTTGGGGTGGAATTTGGGAGAATTTTGGAATTATTTGGAGGAATTTTGGGGTAAATTTGGGCATTTTTGGGGCGATTTTGAGGAATTTTGTGATTTTTAAAGTGAAATTTGGGGAGTTTGGGAGAATTTTGGAAATTTCGAGCTGGAATTTGAGAGAATTTTAGGTGCCATTTGTGATTTTTAGCAAAATTTATCAAAATTTTCAGCACACCAAAAACTTTAACCCTTTCCTCCCCATGACCGACAGCGAGTGCAAAAACCCGAACTTTAATTTTGTTTTCAGCGTAAATTTTGGGTTGAATTTTGAGAATTGAGGGATTTTTAGGATTTTTGGGAATTCCTTGAGATTTTTGGGGGATTTTTAGGGAATTTTGGAGAGAATTTTGGGTAAAATTTGAGGAATTTTAGGGGTTTTAGGGAATTTTGGAGGTGGAATTTGAGTTTTAGGGAATTTTGAGGCGAATTTAGAAATTTTAAGGAATTTTAGGAGTAAAATTTGGGGATTTTGGGGGAGATTTTGAGAATTTTAGGTGGAATTTTGTGATTTTTAGGTGAAATTTTGAGGAAATTTTGGGATTTTTAGGCAATTTTGGGTGGATTTTGGGGAGAATTTTGAGTGAAATTTGGAGGAAATTTTGTGTTTTCAAGCAACTTTGGGTGAAATTTTGAGTGAATTTTGGAATTTTAGGGAATGCCGAGCTGGAATTTTGACAGAATTTTGGGGAGAAAATTTGAGGATTTTAGGATGAAATTCTGTGATTTTTAGCAAAATTTATCAAAATTTTCAACACACCAAAACTTTAACCCTTTCCCTCCCCATGACCGACAGCGAGTGCAAAAACCCAAACTTTAATTCGTTTTCAGCGTAAATTTTGGGTTGAATCTAGGAAATTTTGGGGATTTTGGAACCTCAGTATTTCCTCTGGCGCAGGAAGAGCCCCTGGCTGCGTTTTGGGGGGAGGATTCCTGGTTTCGGAGAACAGGTCCTGCCCGTGCGCCAGGATCTGCTCCTCCAGCAGCTGTGGCGCTTCATGTCCGACCAGGACCTTGTCCAACCGCGCCTCGCGCTTCTGCGCCACGCCGAGCGCCGCCTCTGAGGAAGAAATTGTTTAGGAGTTTTAGAGGGTGTTCCCAGGATTTTTGAAAATTTTTAAAGGTTGTTTTGGGATTTTTTGGGATTTTTAGGATTTTTGGGATTTTTTTTATTTTGTAGGGGTTTTCAGATTTTTCAAAATTTTAAAGGTTTTTGAAGATTTTTGGGAGTTTTGAGGGATTTTTAGGAATTTTTTGAAGCTTTTAAAGAGTTTTGAAGATTTTTAGGGATTTTAGGGGATTTTTGAGGATTTTTGGGATTTATTTGGGATTTTTAAATTTTTGAGATTTTTATGGTTTTGGGGATTTTGGGGATATTCTAGGATTTTTGGGGTTTTGGATTTTGGAAGATTTTTAAAGGGTTTTGAAGATTTTTAGGATTTTTAAGGGATTTTTGAGGATTTTTGATTTCTTTAGGATTTTGGGGATTTTTAGGGATTTTTGGGGATTTTTAGGAGGATTTTTTAGGGATTTTAATGGGATTTTTAAGGCTTTTTGGGGATTTTAAGGGATTTTTGGATTTTCAGGGTTTTAGGGGTTTTTAGGTTTTAGGGATTTTGAGGATTTTTGGGATTTTTGCAGGATTTTAAGGCTTTTTGGGGATTTTTGGAGGTATTTTGGGATTTTGGGGGTTTTTGGATTTTTGAAAATTTTAAGGGGTTTTGAAAGATTTTTGGATTTTCAGGGATTTTTGAGAGAGTTTTTAGGGATTTTGGGGATTTCTTTGGGATTTTTGGATTTTTCAGGGGGTTTTAGGGATTTTTAGGGAGTTTTTGGGATTTTCAAGGATTTTTGGGGTTTTGGGATGGATTTTGGGGAGTTTCTGGATTGAATTTGTAGGATTTTTGGGATGTTTTGAGAATTTTGAGCATTTTGGGATTTTTAGGGATTTTTAGGGGATTTTTGTAGTTTTTTAGAGGATTTTTGGGGATTTGGGGATTTTTGAGGATTTTTATAGGATTTTGAGGAATTTTAGGGGATTTTTAAAGGAATTTTGGGGTGAAATTTGGGATTTTGGGAGAAATTGCGGGGTTTTGGGAGAAATTTGGGTGGAATTTTGCCATTTTCAGGAATTTTGGGAGGGTTACTGGGAGGATTTTGGGTGGAATTCGGGATGAATTTTGGATTTTGGGAATTTTTGGAGTAAAATTTAGGAATTTTGGGAAATTTTGGGATTTTAAGGGAATTTGGAGGGGTGGGATTTTTAAAGGAATTTTGGGGTGAAATTTGGGATTTTGGGAGAATTTGGGTAGAATTTTGGCATTTTCAGGGAATTTTGGGAGGGTTATTGGGAGAGGATTTTGGGTGGAATTCGGGATGAATTTTGGGATTTTGGGAATTTTGGAGTAAAATATGGGAATTTTTTTGGGAAATTTTGGGATTTTATGGAGAATTTTAATTGGGATTTTGGGTGGAATTTGGGGATTTTTTTGGGGAATTTTGGGATTTCTTGGGGCAAATTTGGGGAATTCTGGACAGAATTTTTGAGATTTTTTTTGGATATTTTTTGAGATTTTTGGTGGGATTTTGAGGGAATTTTGGGGTAAAATTTGAGGGAAATTTTGGGATTTTTTAAGGTATTTTGGGGTAAAATTTGGGCATTTTTTTGGGGCGATTTTGAGGGAATTTTGGGTGGAATTTTGTGATTTTTTTAGGTGAAATTTGCAGGAAATTTTGTGGTTTTAGGCAATTTTGGGTGAATTTTGGGATTTTCAAGGAATTTGAGGCTGGAATTTTGAGAGAATTTTAGGTGAAATTTTGGGATTTTTAGGGAATTCTGGGGTGAAATTTTGAGGTGAATTTTAGGATTTTCAAGGGAATTTTGGGCTGGAATTTTGTGATTTTTAGCAAACTCCACCAAATTTTCACCCACCCAAAAATTTTAATCCTTTCCCTCCCTTCCCATCCACCATCCACCCGACAGCAAGTGCAAAAACCCCAACTTTAATTTTTAATTCGTGTAAATTTTGGGAATTTGGGGATTTTTTTTGGAGTTCCTTGAGATTTTTGGGGGGATTTTTAGGGAATTTTGGAGGGAATTTTGGGTAAAATTTGAGGGGAATTTTGGGGGTTTTTAGGGAATTTTGGGGTGGAATTCCCCGGATTTTTTAGGGGAATTTTGGGGTGGGGTTTGGTGGTTTTAGGGAATTTTGGGGTAAAATTTGGGGATTTTTGGGGGGAAATTTTGAGGGGAATTTTGGGTGGAATTTTGTGATTTTTTAGGTGAAATTTCAAGAAATTTTGGGATTTTAGGCAATTTTGGGTGGATTTTTGGGGAGAATTTTGAGTGAAATTTGGAGGAAATTTTGTGTTTTTCAGGCAACTTTGGGTGAAATTTTGAGTGAATTTTGGAATGTTCAGGGAATTTCGAGCTGGAATTTTGACAGAATTTTGGGAGAAAATTTGAGGATTTTTAGGTGAAATTTTGTGATTTTTTAGCAAAATTTATCAAAATTTTCAACACACCAAAAACTTTAACCCTTTCCCTCCCCATGACCGACAGCGAGTGCAAAAACCCGAACTTTAATTTCGTTTTCCCGCGTAAATTTTGGGTTGAATTTTGGGAATTTGGGGATTTTTGGGATTTTTTTGGGAATTCCTTGAGATTTTTGGGGGGATTTTTAGGGAATTTTGGAGAGAATTTTGGGTAAAATTTGAGGGGAATTTTGGGGTTTTTTAGGGAATTTTGTGGTGGAATTAATTTCGGATTTTTTAGGGAATTTTGGGGTGGAATTTGGTGGTTTTTAGGGAATTTTGGGGTAAAATTTGGGGATTTTTGGGGGAGATTTTGAGAGAATTTTGGGTGGAATTTTGTGATTTTTTAGGTGAAATTTTGAGGAAATTTTGGGATTTTTAGGCAATTTTGGGTGGATTTTGGGGAGAATTTTGAGTGAAATTTGGAGGAAATTTTGTGTTTTTCAGGCAACTTTGGGTGAAATTTTGAGTGAATTTTGGAATGTTCAGGGAATTTCGAGCTGGAATTTTGACAGAATTTTGGGAGAAAATTTGACGATTTTTGGGTGAAATTTTGTGATTTTTTAGCAAAATTTATCAAAATTTTCAGCACACCAAAAACTTTAACCCTTTCCCTCCCCATGACCGACAGCGAGTGCAAAAACCCGAACTTTAATTTCGTTTTCCTGCGTAAATTTTGGGTTGAATTTTGGGAAGTTTTGGGGATTTTTGGGATTTTTTTGGGAATTCCTTGAGATTTTTGGGGGGATTTTTAGGGAATTTTGGAGAGAATTTTGGGTAAAATTTGAGGGGAATTTTGGGGTTTTTTAGGGAATTTTGGGGTGGAATTTGGAGGAAATTTTGGGATTTTTTAGGGAATTGTGGGTGAAATTTGGGTGGAATTTGGGGAATTTTTAGTAAATTTTTAGGTGAAATTTCGAGGAAATTTTGGGATTATTTAGGGAATTTTGGGGTGGAATTTGGGGGGAATTTTGGAATTATTTGGGGAATTTTGGGGTAAAATTTGGGCATTTTTTTGGGGCGATTTTGAGGGAATTTTGTGATTTTTTTAAAGTGAAATTTGGGGGGAATTTGGGGAGAATTTTGGAAATTTCGAGCTGGAATTTTGAGAGAATTTTGGGGCGAAATTTTGTGATTTTTTAGCAAAATTTATCAAAATTTTCAGCACACCAAAAACTTTAACCCTTTCCCTCCCCATCACCGACAGCGAGTGCAAAAACCCGAACTTTAATTTCGTTTTCCCGCGTAAATTTTGGGTTGAATCTGGGAAATTTTGGGGATTTTTGGAACCTCAGTATTTCCTCTGGCGCAGGAAGAGCCCCTGGCTGCGTTTTGGGGGGGAGGATTCCTGGTTTTCGGGGGGGAACAGGTCCTGCCCCGTGCGCAGGATCTGCTCCTCCAGCCGCTTGTGGCGCTTCATGTCCGACAGGACCTTGTCCAGCCGCGCCTCGCGCTTCTGCGCCCGCCCGGCGCCGCCTGCGGGGAAGGGAAATTGTTTAGGAGTTTTTGGGGGTGTTGCCAGGATTTTTGGGATTTTTTTGAAAATTTTTAAAGGTTGTTTTGGGATTTTTTGGGGATTTTTTGGTGATTTTTTGGGGATATTTTGGGGATTTTTTGGGGGTTTTTTACGGATTTTTTGGAAAATTTTTAAAGGTTTTTTGAAGATTTTTTGGGATTTTTTTGGGGATTTTTTAGGGATTTTTGGGGAATTTTTTCAGATTTTTGGGGATTTTTTTGGGATTTTTTTCAGGGGTTTTTTGGGATTTTGGGGGATTCTTTGGGGATTTTTTAGGGATTTTTTTGGGGATTTTTTATGGAATTTTGGGGATTTTTTGGAAAATTTTAAAGGGTTTTTGGGGATTTTTTTGGGATTTTTTTGGAAAATTTTTAAGAGTTTTTTGGGGATTTTTTGGGGATTTTTGGGAAGATTTTTAAAAGTTTTTGGAAGATTTTTTTAGGGATTTTTAGGGATTTTGAGGATTTTTGGGATTTGTTTGGGAGTTTTTAATTTTTTTGAGATTTTTTATGGTTTTTTGGGGATTTTTTGGGGGATATTTTGGGATTTTTTGGGGGTTTTTTTCGGATTTTTTTGAAAATTTTTAAAGGGTTTTTGAAGATTTTTTTGGGATTTTTTAGGGATTTTTTAGGGATTTCTTTGGGATTTTTTTAGGGATTTTTTTGGATTTTTTTGGGATTTTTTTTGGATTTTTAATGGGATTTTTAAGGCTTTTTTGGGGATTTTTTTAGGGATTTTTTTTGATTTTTCAGGGTTTTTTGGGGTTTTTTTGGGTTTTTTTGGGATTTTTTTGGGATTTTTTTGGGGATTTTTTTGGGATTTTTTATGGAATTTTTGAGGATTTTTGGGATTTTTTGGGGGTTTTTAGGGATTTTTTTGGGATTTTTAAGGCTTTTTGAGGATTTTTTAGGATTTTTTTGGGATTTTTAAGGCTTTTTGAAGATTTTTGGAGATATTTTGGGATTTTTGGGGGTTTTTTCGGATTTTTTGAAAATTTTTAAGCGGTTTTTGAAGATTTTTTTGGGATTTTTTAGGGATTTTTGGGGATTTTTAGGGATTTTTGGGATTTTTTTGAGGGGGATTTTTAGGGATTTTTGGGATTTTTGGGATTTTTATGGGATTTTTGAGGCTTTTTGGGGATTTTTAGGGATTTTTGGGATTTTTTATGGGATTTTTGAGGCTTTTTTGGGGATTTTTTACGGATTTTTGGGGAATTTTTTGGGATTTTTGGGGATTTTTAATGGGATTTTTGAGGATTTTTTGGGGTTTTTGGGGGATTTTTTTCAGATTTTTTTGAAAATTTTTAAAGGTTATTTTGAAGATCTTTTAGGGATTTTTGGGGGTTTTTTTGGGATTTTTTTGGAAGATTTTTAAAAGTTTTTTGAAGATTTTTTTAGGGATTTTTAGGGATTTTTGAGGATTTTTTGGGATTTATTTGGGATTTTTTTAAAATTTTTTGGGATTTTTTATGGTTTTTTAGGGATTTTTTGGGGGCTTTTTTCGGATTTTTTTGAAAATTTTTAAAGGGTTTTGGAAGATTTTTTTGGGATTTTTTAGGGATTTTTTGGGGATTTCTTAGGGATTTTTGGGATTTCTTTGGCATTTTTTTAGGGATTTTTTTTTATTTTTTTGGGATTTTTGGGATTTTTAATGGGATTTTTAAGACTTTTTGGGGATTTTTTTAGGGATTTTTTTTGATTTTTCAGGGTTTTTGGGGTTTTTTTGGGTTTTTTGGGATTTTTTTTGGGATTTTTTGGGGATTTTTTGGGATTTTTTATGGAATTTTTGAGGATTTTTGGGATTTTTTGGGGGTTTTTAGGGATTTTTTTGGGATTTTTAAGGCTTTTTTGAGGATTTTTTTAGGATTTTTTTGGGATTTTTAAGGCTTTTTTGGGGATTTTTTAGAGATATTTTGGAGATATTTTGGGATTTTTTGGGGGTTTTTTTTGGATTTTTTTGAAAATTTTTAAAGGGTTTTGGAAGATTTTTTTGGGATTTTTTAGGGATTTTTTGGGGATTTTTTAGGGATTTTTGGGGATTTCTTTGGGATTTTTTTTGGATTTTTTCAGGGGTTTTGGGGGATTTTTGGGGATTTTTTTAGGGATTTTTTGGGATTTTTCAGGATTTTTTGGGGGTTTTTTTGGGATTTTTTGGGATTTTCTGGAGGAATTTGTGGGATTTTTTTGGATGTTTTTGAAAATTTTTAAGCATTTTTTGGGGATTTTTAGGGATTTTTTAGGGATTTTTATGGTTTTTTGGGGATTTTTTGGGGGATTTTTGGGGATTTTTTGGGATTTTTTATGGGATTTTTGAGGATTTTTTGGGCTTTTTTGGGGGTTTTTTTCGGATTTTTTTGAAAATTTTTAAAGGTTTTTGGAGAATATTTTGGGATTTTTTAGGGATTTTTTGGGGATTTTTTAGGGATTTGGGGGGGGGATTTGTGGAAATTTTGAGGAAATTTTAGGCTGAAATTTTGGGATTTTGGGAATTTTGACAAATTTTGGGTTTCTAAGATTTTTTTGGGATTTTTTTTGGGTACCTGGGGATTTTTGGGCGGATTTTGAGGGATTTTTTTAAGGAATTCACAAATTTTAGGTCATTTTTTGTGGAATTTGGGGATTTTGGGGGAATTTTGAGAGAATTTTGGGCTGAAATTTTGGGGTTTTGGGAATTTTGACAAATTTTGGGTTTCTAAAATTTTTTTTTGGTTTTTTTTTGGGTACTTGGGGATTTTTGGGTGGATTTTGAGGAAATTTTCAGCGGAATTTTGGCATTTTTAGGGAATTTTTTCAGTGGAACTTGGGGATTTTGGGGAATTTTGAGAGACTTTTAGGCTGAAATTTTGGGATTTTGGGAATTTTGACAAATTTTGGGTTTCTGAAATTTTTTTTGAATTTTTTTTGGGTACCTGGGGATTTTTCGGTGGATTTTGAGGAAATTTTTAGCGGAATTTTGGGATTTTTAGAGAATTTTCAGTGGAATTTGGGGATTTTGGGGGAATTTTGAGGGAATTTTGGGCTGAAATTTTGGAGTTTTGGAATTTTGACAAATTTTGGGTTTCTAAAATTTTTTTGGTTTTTTGGGTACTTGGGGATTTTTGGGTGGATTTTAGGAAATTTTCAGCTGAATTTTGGGATTTTTATGGAATTTTCAGTGGAATTTGGGGATTTTCAGGGGATTTGAGGGAATTTTGAGGGAATTTTGGGCTGAAATTTTGGGGTTTTGGGAATTTTGACAAATTTTGGGTTCCTAAAATTTTTTGGGGATTTTTTTTTTTGGTACCTGGTGATTTTTGGGCGGATTTTGAGGGAATTTTTGGTGGGAATTTGCAAATTTTTAGGTAATTTTTGGTGGAATTTGGGGATTTTGGGGGGATTTTGAGGGAATTTTGGACTGAAATTTTGGGGTTTTGGGAATTTTGACAAATTTTGGGTTTATAAATTTTTTTGGGTATTTTTTGGGAACTTGGGGATTTTTGGGCGGATTTTGAGGAAATTTTCAGCGGAATTTTGGCATTTTTAGGGAATTTTCAGTGGAATTTGGGGATTTTGGGGGAATTTTGAGGGAATTTTGTGCTGAAATTTTGGGGTTTTGAGAATTTTGACAAATTTTGGGTTTCCAGAATTTTTTTGGGATTTTTTTTTTTGGTACCTGGTGATTTGTGGGCGGATTTTGAGGGAATTTTTGGTGGGAATTCACAAATTTTTAGATAATTTTTTGTGGAATTTGGGGATTTTGGGGGAATTTTGAGAGAATTTTAGGCTGAAATTTTGGGATTTTGGGAATTTTGACAAATTTTGGGTTTCTAAAATTTTTTTTGGATTTTTTTTTGGGTACCTGGGGATTTTTTAGGCAAATTTTGAGGAAATTTTTAGCGGAATTTTGGCATTTTTAGGGAATTTTCAGTGGAACTTGGGGATTTTGGGGGAATTTTGAGAGAATTTTGGGCTGAAATTTTGGGTTTTTGGGAATTTTGACAAATTTTGGGTTTCTAAAACTTTTTTTTTTGTTTTTTTTTGGGTACCTGGGGATTTTTGGGCGGATTTTTAGGTAATTTTCGGTGGAATTTGGGGATTTTGGGGAAATTTTGAGAGAATTTTAGGCTGAAATTTTGGGATTTTGGGAATTTTGACAAATTTTGGGTTTCTGAAATTTTTTTTGGATTTTTTTTTGGGTACCTGGGGATTTTTTAGGCAAATTTTGAGGAAATTTTTAGCGGAATTTTGGCATTTTTAGGGAATTTTCAGTGGAATTTGGGGATTTTGGGGGGATTTTGAGGGAATTTTGGGCTGAAATTTTGGAGTTTTGGGAATTTTGACAAATTTTGGGTTTCTAAAATTTTTTTTGATTTTTTTTTGGGTACCTGGGGTGCGGCGGCGATCGATGAGCGACGGGTTGGGCGCCACGGGGTCGTCGTCGAAATCGAATTCTGTCGGGACAGGAGGCCTGGAAAAAACCCAAATTTTGGGTGAAAATTTTGGATTTTGGGTGATTCTCCCCAAAGTTATTTTTTTGGGATTTTATCCTGTTTTTTTCCCCCCAAAAAAAACCTTAAGTTTTGGGGTGAAATGTTGATGTTGTTTGTAAATAAATGAATTTTTGTGGTTTGGTTTTGTTGGGTTTGTTTAATTTTGGAAGTTTTAAATTTTCCCCCAAATTTCTCCAAAAATCTCCAATAAATCCCCCGAATCCATCTCAAGCCTTCCCAAATTGATCCCAAAATCCCCAAATTTCAACCTAAAAATCCCCAAATTCTCTCCCTACATCAACCCAAAATTCTCCCCAAAATTCCTCAAATTTTCCAAAAAAAATTCCCCAAAAATCTCCCAAATTTTTCCTAAAAAATCTCCTAAAAATCCCCAAATTTTTCCCCAAAAATCCTTAATGTTTCTTCTAAAATTCTCCCAAATCCACCCAAAAAATGCTCCAAAAATCATAAACTTTTCCCCCAAAAAGGCCCCAAAAATCACTCAAAAAATGCCAAAAAATCGCCAAATTAGTCCCAAAATATCCCAAAAAATCACCAGATTTCCTCCAAAAAAATCCCAAAAAATTCCCCAAAAATCTCCAAAAAAAGCCAAAAAAATCCCAAAAAATCCTCAAAAAAAATCTCCAATAATCGCGAAATTTTCCCTGAAAAAAATCCCAAAAAATTCTAAAAAAATCCCCCAAAATAACCAAAAATCCTTAAAAATCCCAAAAATCCCAAAAATGCCGAAAAATCCCAAAAATCTCCAAAAATCCCTAAAAATCCCAAAAAATCACCAAAAAATCTCAAAAATCCTCAAAAATCCTCCAAAATATTTTTTAAAATCCCAAAAATTCCCAAAAACACCCCAAAAAAATCCCAAAAAAATCCTAAAAAATCCTCAACAATTCCCCAAAAAATCCCAAAAAAATCCCAAAAAATCCCCAAAAATCACCAAAAAATCCCGAAAAAGTTCCAAAAATCACTCAAAAAATCCTTTAAAATCCCCCAAAAAATCACGAAAAAAATCCTTAAAAAATCCCAAAAAAATCACCAAAAATCCCCAAAAATTCCAAAAATCCTGGAAAAAATATCCAAAAATCGCAAAAATCCCCAAAATTCTCCAAAATATTTTTAAAAATAAAAAATTCATTAAAATCCCAAAACATCCCAAAACACCCCAAAAATAAAAAAATCCTCAAAATTCCTAAAATCCCCCAAAATCACCAAAAATCCCAAAAATCCTAAAATCCCCAAAAATCTCCAAAAAATCCCAAAAATCACCAAAAAATCTCAAAAATCCCAAAATAATCCCCAAAAGCCCCCAAAATACTTTTTAAAGATCAAAAAAATCGTAAAAATCCCAAAAATTCCCAAAAATAAAAAAAAATTCCCAAAAATCCCAAAAATCCTAAAAAATCCTCAAAAATTCCCAAAATCCCAAAATCACTCAAAAATCCTTAAAAAATCCCAAAAAATCACGAAAAATCCTAAAAATCCCAAAAGTTTCCCAGTACTCACTTTTCCTCTTCCCTGCTCCTCCCCGGGCGCCTCCTGCGCCCCCTGGCTGTCCCTGCTGTCGCTGGGGGTCTCGGGCTGGGATCCCTCCGCGGGAGGGGCGCTGCTCAGCGGCAGGACCCCCGCGCTGGCGATGCCCTCGTAGAGCCTGCGGATCTCCTGCGGGCTGGGGATCCACCCCCGGCGGGCTCGGCGCCTTCTTCCTCCTCCTCGCTCCAGGGCACTCCCACTCCTCCTCCTCCGAGCCTGGGGGTCCCTGGAGATCTGAAGTCCCCAGGGAGCCCGGAGGGTTCTCAGGGGGTTTGGGGGGATTTGGGGAGGGAGGGGGAGGGGGAGGAGGGAGGGTGGACATGGGGGCTGGGGGGGATTTGGGGGGAAAAAGGAGATTTGGGGTGAAAAAGGGAAATTTGGGGAAAGGGGGAGAAAAAGTGAAATTTGGGGAGAAAAATGGGGTAATTTGGGGTTTTGAGGGGATAAAATGGGCAATTTAGGGGATAAAAATGGGATTTAGGGAAGCAAAAATGGGGAAATTTGGGGTTTGGGGAGAAAAAGGAAAATTTGGGGATAAAATCGGGAAATTTGGGGGTTTGGGGGATAAAAATGGGAATTTGGGGAAAAAAGGGGAAATTTGGGGGAAAGGGTGGGAGAAAAAGTGAAATTTGGGGAGAAAAAGGAGAAATTTGGGGTTTGGGATAAAATGGGGAAATTTGGGGTTTGGAGGAGTAAAAATGGAGAAATTTGGGGAAGTGAAATTTAGGGAAAAAAGTGGAAAATTTGGGGGTTACAAATGGGGGAAAATTGGGGTTTAGGAGGGAAAAGGGAGATTGGAGGGATAAAAATGGGGAAATTTGGGGAGTTTGGGGAAAAAAATGGGGTTTGGGGGGATAAAAATGGGGAATTTGGGAGAAAAAAAGGGAAATTTGGGGTTGGGGTGAAAAAAGTGAAATTTGGGGAGAAAAATGGGATTTAGGAAGTAAAAATGGAGAAATTTGGGGTTTTGAGGGGATAAAATGGGAATTTAGGGGATAAAAATGGGATTTAGGGAAGTAAAATTGGGAAATTTAGGGTTAGGGGAGAAAAAGGGAAAATTTTGGGTTAAAATGGGGGGAAATTTGGAGGGTTTGGTGGGAAAAAGGGAAATTGGGGTTTGGAAGAGCAAAATGGGAAATTTGGGGGTTTGGGGGATAAAAATGGGAATTTGGTGAAAAAGGGCAAATTTGAGAGTTTAGGGATAAAAAGGGAAATTTGGGATTTGGATAAAATGAGAATTAGGGGATAAAATGGGGAAATTTGGGGAAAATGGGAAATTTAGGGTTTGAGGGATAAAATGGAAATTTAGGGGATAAAAATGGGATTTAAAGGGATAAAAAATGGTTTTAGGGAAGCAAAAGGAAATTGGGAGGTTTGAGGGAGAAAAGGAAAATTTGGGTTAAAAATGGGAAATTTGGGGTTTGGAGGAGTAAAAAGGAAATTTGGGGTTTGGAGGGTAAAAATGGGGAAATTTGGGGGTTTGGGGGATAAAATGGGAATTTGGGGAAAAAGGGAAATTTGGGGTTTGGGATAAAAGGGAAAATTTGGGATTGGGATAAAATGGAGAATTTAGGGATAAAAATGGGAAATTTGGGGAGAAAATGGGGAAATTTGGGGTTTAGGGGATAAAAGTTGAGAATTTAGGGGATAAAAATGGGATTTAGGGGATAAAAAATGGGATTTAGGGAAGTAAAAATTGGGAAATTTGGGGTTTGGGGAGAAAAAGGGAAAAATTTGGGTTAAAATGGGGAAATTTGAGGGTTTGGAGGAGTAAAAATGGGGAAATTTGGGGTTTGGAAGAGTAAAATGGGGAAATTTGGGAGAAAAAGGAAATTTGGGGTTTGGGGTGAAAAAGTGAAATTTGGGGGAGAAAAATGGGATTTAGGGAGGCAAAAATGGGGAAATTTGGGGTTTTGAGGGGATAAAATGGGGAATTTAGGGATAAAAATGGGATTAAGGGAAGTAAAAGTGGGGAAATTTGGGGTTTGGGGGAGAAAAAGTGGAAAATTTGGGGAGAAAAATGGGAATTTGGGGTTTTGAGGGGTAAAAATGGGGAATTTGGGGATAAAAATGGGAAAATTTGGGGGAATTTGGGATAAGAAAGGTAAATTTGGGGTTTAGGGGATAAAAATTGGGAATTTAGGGGGATAAAAATGGGAAATTTGGGGGAAAAAGGGAAATTTGGGAGGTTAGAGGGATAAAAATGGGGAAATTTGGGGAAAAGGGAAATTTGGGGAGGAAAAAGTGAAATTTAGGGATAAAAATGGGGAAATTTGGGGGTTTGGGGATAAAAATTTGGGGATTTAGGGGTTTGGGGAAATAGAAAAATGGGAGAAAATTAGGATTGGGGAAAAATGGGAATTGAAAGGATAAAAATGGGAATTTGGGATTTGAGGAGGGAAATTGGGGAAGATTTGGGGGGAGAAAAAAAGGAAATTTGAGGGAAATTGAGATTTGGAGGAGAGAAAGAATGGGGAAAAAAGAGAAAAAACGGAGAAATTTTTAAGATGAGGAGAAAATTGGCTAAAATGATCCCAGCGCTTTTTATTTTTATAAAATTCTAAAAAATCGCAAATTTCCCAAATTTCGCGGCATTTCGCGGCCCTGCTCCTCCTCCCTCACGCCCGCCGCCATCTTGGCGGGTGACGTCACCGCGACCCCTCCCCTTTAATTTTCTCCATTTTTAAGTCTTTCGCGACCCCGCGACCCTCGCGGTCCGCCCGGGCTTCACTCACCGACCCCGGCCTTGCCCCGCCGCCTCCGGGGCTCTGAAGCGGCAGAGCCGAGCGGAGCCCTCACTCAGCTCCCCGCCGCCATCTTGGCCCGCCTCCCGCCATTTTAATGTCTCCTCCTCCCTCACGGCGTAAGAACTACAGCTCCCATCATCCTTTGCGGCTGAACGGCGAATAAGGCGGGAACTTACGCTGCTGGCCAATGGGAGCAGAGAATGAGTGGGGCAGGCAGTGGCAGCACTGCGCATGCGCAAAGCTCACGGAACTACACAGAGAGCACGGAACTACACCTCCCATCATCCTTTGCGGCTGGACGGGCTATAAGGCGGGACTTTGGGCTGCCGGCCAATGGGCGGGGAGAATCAGTGGGAGTGGCAGCGGCTCCGCCCAATGGGGGTTGAGCAATGGCGGCGCTGTCGCTGCGGGCGGCGCTGTGCGCGGCCGGCGTTGCCCTGTCGCTGTACGCGCTGCACGTGGAACATGAGGCCGCTCAGGGACCCTCGTATCGAGCCGCCTGTGACCTGGCGCCTTCCGTGTCCTGCACTCGCGTGTTTTCCTCCCGGTAAAAACAAAGAAACCAAAAGAAACTAAAACGGGGGGATAACGGGGAGGGTGAAACCGGAAGTGGGCGGGGCTTGCTGTGAGGGGAGGAACGGGCCGCTAGGGGGCGCTGTGGGCGGGAAAGCGATGGCGGGAACAGCGAGGGGCGTGGCTTAATTGGGGGCGGGGCTTGTTGATTGTATCTATATATGGAATGAAGCGGGGCGTGGTTTGCTTTCCATATACGGTCAAAGGGGCGTGGCTTGCGTCCATATATGGTCATATGGGCGTGGTTTGATGCAATGACCATATATGGGCATGTGGGCGTGATTTGTTTATGACCATATATGGGCATGTGGGCGTGGTTTGTTTACGATCGCATATGGGAATGTGGGCGTGGTTTAATGAGTTTATGGCCATATATGGGCTTGTGGGCGTGGTTTAACTGGGTTATGATCATATATGGGAATGTGGGCGTGGTTTAAAGTGTTTATGACCATATATGGTTATGTGGGAGTGGTTTAATGGTTTATGACCATATATGCTTATGTGGGCGTGGTTAATGCATTTATTACCGTATATGGGCATGTGGGCGGGTCTGTCCGGTTTGTGGGTGTGTCCCGGAGCTGCCACGCCCACTTTTTTGCAGATGGGGGCGGGGCCTGGGGCTGGTGGAGCCGGTGCTGGGCAAGGAGAGCGCGCTGAACGTCCCCAACGGAGCCTTGGGGCTGCTGTTCTACCTGCTGCAGGGGCTGCTGGGTAAACTGGGGGGGACTGGGAGGGACTGGGATGGACTGGGAGGGACTGGGAGGGGATTGGGAGGGACTGGGAGGGACTGGGGACAGTGGGAATGGCCTGGGAACAATCTGGGGATGCTGGGAGGAATTGGGGACAAACTGGGAATGGTTTGGGGACACTGGGGACAAACCAGTTACAAACCAGTTACAAACCAGTGCCAAAACAGTGACACCACTGACACCAGTGCTAGACCAGTGCCAGACCAGTGCCACCAATGCCGGACCAGTGCCAAACCAGTGACACCAGTGCCAAACCAGTGCCAAACCAGTGCCAGACCAGTGGCACCAGTGCCAAACCAGTGCCAAACCAGTGCCACACCAGTGCCAGACCAGTGCCAAACCAGTGCCAAACCAGTGACACCGGTGCCAAACCATTGCGAAACCAGTGCCACACCAGTGACACCAGTGACACCAGTGACACCAGTGCCAAACTAGTGCCAGACCAGTGCCAGACTAGTGACACCAGTGCCAGAGCAGTGCCAAACCAGTACAAACCAGTACCAAACCAGTGCCAAACCAGTGCCAGACCAGTGACACCAGTGACACCAGTACAAACCATTACAAACCAGTACAAACCAGTGCTGCTCTGTCCCCCCAGGGCTGTCCCGCTCCCGCCTTGCTGCCGTGGCTCTCCTGGTGACGTCGCTGCTGGCGGCGCTGGCCTCGCTAGTGGCTACACTGGGCACAAACCAGCACAAACCAGTACAAACCAGTACCAAACCAGTACAAACCAGTACAAACCAGTGCCGCTCTGTCCCCCAGGGCTGTCCCGCTCCCGCCCTGGCACGCCCGTGGCTCTGCTGAGTGGCGTCGCTGCTGGCGGCGCTGGCCTGGCTGTGGCTAAACTGGGCACAAACCAGCACAAACCAGTACAAACCAGTACAAAACCAGTACCAAACCAGTACAAACCAGTACAAACCAGTGCTGCTCTGTCCCCCCAGGGCTGTCCCGCTCCCGCCTGGCCGCGGTGACCCTGCTGGTGACGTCGCTGCTGGCGGCGCTGGCCTCGCTGTGGCTAAACTGGGCACAAACCAGCACAAACCAGTACAAACCAGTACAAACCAGTACAAACCAGTGCTGCTCTGTCCCCCCAGGGCTGTCCCGCTCCCGCCCGGCCGCGGTGACCCTGCTGGTGACGTCGCTGCTGGCGGCGCTGGCCTCGCTGTGGCTCGGCGCCGTGCTGCTCCTCGGCCTGCGCGACCTGTGCCTGGTGTGCCTGGGCAGCTACGGGCTGAACGTGGCGCTGCTGGCGCTCAGCCTGCGGGGCTGCCGGAGGGACAAGAGGACTGAGAGCCCAACGGGCCAGGAACGGGGAGAAAACGAAGCGGAGAAATGGGGAAAAACGGTGGGAAAATGGGGGAAGCGGTGAGAAAATGGGGAAACGGTGAAAAACTGGGGAAATGCAGCTAGAAATGGGAAAAAATGGTGGGAAAATGGGGAAAACGGTGAAAAAATGGGGGGAAATGGTTAAAAAATCGGGAAAAAACAGTGAAAAAATGGGGAAAAAACGGTGAAAAATGGGAAAAATACGGTGAAAAATTGGAAGGAATCCAGCCAGAAATGGGGAAAAATGGTGAAAAATGGGGGAAACGGTGAAAAAATGGGGAAAATCCAGGTAGAAATGGGAA
Source organism: Luscinia luscinia (assembly GCA_034336685.1). Classification (NCBI taxonomy): domain Eukaryota; kingdom Metazoa; phylum Chordata; class Aves; order Passeriformes; family Muscicapidae; genus Luscinia; species Luscinia luscinia. Next base: position 27,373 of record JAKWBO010000476.1, read on the forward strand.
AAAATGGGAAAAAACGGTGAAAAAATGGGGGGAAATGGTAAAAAATGGAGGAAATGGTGAAAAATTGGGGAAAAACGGTGAAAAATTGGGGCGAAAATTGTGAAAAAATGGGGCAAATACTGGTGAAAAATGGGAAAATTCAGCTAGAAATGGGAAAAATGGTGAAAAATGGGGAAACGATTGCGGAAAAATGGGGAAAACGGTGAAAAATGGGAGGAAATGGTGAAAAATGGGGAAATAGGTGAAACCTTGGGAAAAAACGGTGAAAAAATGGGGGAAAAAACGGTGAAAAAATGGGGGAAATGGTGAAAAATTGGCGAAAAAATGGTGAAAAAATTGGGGGAAAACAAGAAAAATGGGGAAAATCCAGCCAGGAAATGGGAAAAAGCGGTGGAAAAAATGGGGAAATGGTGAAAAATGGGAGGAAATGGTGAAAAATTGGGAAAAATGGTGAAAAAATGGGGAAAAACGGTTGAAAAAATGGGAAAAATACGGTGAAAAAATGGAAGGGAATCCAGCCAGAAATGGGGAAAATGGTCAAAAATGGGGGAAATGGTGAAAAAATGGGGAAAATCCAGGTAGAAATGGGAAAAATGGGAAAAACGGTGAAAAAATGGGGAAATGGTAAAAAATGGGAGGAAATGGTGAAAAATTGGGGAAAAATAGGGTGAAAAAATGGGGAAAAACAGGTGAAAAAATGTGGGAAACAGTGGAAAAATAGGGGAAGCGGTGAAAAATGGGGAAAATCCAGGTAGAAATGGGAAAAACAGTTAAAAATGGGAATTGGTAAAAAAATGGGAAATGGTAAAAAATTGGGAAATCCAGCCAGATATGGAGGGAAATGGTGAAAAAATGGGGTAAAACGGTGAAAAATGGGGGGAATCCAGCCGGAAATGGGAAAAAACGGTGAAAAAATGGGAAATCCAGCCAGAAATGGGGAAAAATATGGTGAAAAAATGGGAGACGGTGAAAAATGGGGAAATGGTGAAAAAATGGAGGAAATGAGGAGAATGAACCAAACATGGGGAGAAACGATTGGAAAAATGGGAAAAAACGGTGAAAAAATGGGGAAATGGTGCGAAAAATGGAAATCAGACAGATGTGGAAATGGTGTGAAAAATAGTGGGAAAGCGGTGAAAAATGGGAAAAACTGTAAAAAATCGGGGGAAAATGGTAAAAAATGGGGAAAACGGTAAAAATGGGAGGAAATGGTGAAAATTGGGAAAAAACAGTGAAAAAATGGAAAAAACGGTGAAAAATGTGGGAAACGGTGGAAAAATGGGAAGCGGTGGAAAAATGGGAAAATCACAATTGTGAAAAAATGGGAAACGGTGAAAAATTGGGAGGAAATGGTGGAAAAATGGGGAAAATCCAGCTAGAAATGGGAAAAAATGGGAGGAAAAAATGGGAAATGGTGAAAAATGGGAAATGATGAAAAATTGGGGAAAATACAGTGAAAAATGGGGGAAATGGTGGAAAATGGGAAATGGTGAAAAATGGGAAAACGGTGAAAATGGGAAAAAACAGTAAAAAACTCGGAAACGGTGAAAAAATGGGGAAAATAGGGTGAAAAAATAGGGGAAAACGGTTGGAAAAATTGGGAAGAAACGGTGAAAAAATGGGGAAAATCAGGTAGAAATGGGAAAAAATGGGAGGAAATGGTGAAAATTGGGGTAAAACGGTGAAAAATTGGGGGAAAATGGTGGAAAATGGGAAAACGGTGAAAAAATGGGGAAAATAGGGTTGAAAAATCAGGGAAAGCGGGAACTGTGGAAAAATGGGGAAAAATGGGAAAATACAGTGAAAAATGGGGGAAATGGTGAAAAAATGGGGAAAATTCAGCTAGAAATGGGAAAAAATGTGAAAAAATGGAAAGAAACGGGGTGAAAAATGGGGAAAATACGACCAAAAATTGAGGGAAAACTGCCCAAAAATGGGAAAAATGATACAAAAATGAGGAAAAAATGGCACAAAAATGGGGAAATGGCAGAAAAATGGGAAAATGCCACAAAAAATGGGAAAAATAACAGAAAAATGGGGGAAACAGCCAAAAAAATGGGGGGAAAATGGCAGAAAAATGGGGAAATGGCACAAAATGGGGAAAAATGGCACAAAAATGGGAAAAAATGGCACAAAAATGGGAAAAACAGTAAAAATGGGGAAATGGCACAAAAATGGGGAAAACCAACCAAAAAAATGGGGGGAAATGGCACAAAAATTGAGGAAAACTTCCCAAAAAATGGGGAAAATGACACAGAAATGGGGAAATGGCACAAAAATGGGAAAAAATGACACAAAAATGAGGAAAAAAGGGCACAAAAAATGGGGAAAAAATGGCACAAAAAGAGAAAAAAGGCCCAAAAGTGGGGAAAAATGGCAGAAAAATGGGATAGAGGAGGTGAAGTTACAGCACGTGGAGGAAAAGTTACATGGGAGGGTCAAGAATGGCAAAATGGGTCAGAAATGGAATTAAAAGTGATAAAAATGAAATTAAACGGTCAAAATGGAAGAAATGGGTCAAAAATGAAATTAAACGGGTCAAAAATGGGAAGAAATGGGTCAAAAATGGAATTAAATGGGTCAAAACTGGTAAAAATGGGTCAGAAATGGAATTAAAAGTGATAAAAATGGTCAAAACTGGTGAAAAATGGGTTAAAAATGGGATTAAAGTGACCAAAAATGGAATTAAAGTGATAAAAATGGATTTAAATGGGTCAAAAATGGTAGAAAAATGTGTTAAGAATGGATTAAAAATTGGACTAAAGTGACCAAAAATGGAATTAAATGGACCAAAAATCGAAATAAATGTTTCAAAAATGGCATTAAATGGGTTTAAAATGGCAATAAATGGGTTAAAAATGGAATTAAATGGTTTTAAAATGGAATTAAAGTGACCACAAATGGAATTAAATGGGTTTAAATGGAATTAAGTGGGTCAGAAATGGAATTAAATTAATTCCAAAAATTAAATTAAATTAATTCCAAAAATGGAATTAAAGTGAACAAAAATGGAATTAAATGGGTTAAAAATGGAATTAAAGTGACCAAAAATGGAATTAAATTGACCAAAAATTTCAATTTTTCCCTCCATTTTCACCCAAAATTTTACTTTTTTTTCTCAATTTTCATCCCGATTTTTCCCTTTTCCCTCAATTTTCACCCCAATTTTTGCCTCAATTTTGACCCACAATTTCCCTTTTCTCCTCAATTTTCACCCCAAAATTTTCCTTTTTTCTCTCAATTTTCACCCCAAAAATTTCTCTTTTCCCTTCAATTTTCACCCCAATTTATCCTCAGTTTTCACACCGAAATTTCCCTTTTCCATCAATTTTCACCCCAAAATTTTCTCTTTCCCCCTCAATTTTCCCCAAAAAATCCTCCATAATTCCCTTTCCTCTCAATTTTCACTCAAATTTCCTTTTCCCTTTAAAATTTCACTTTTTTTCCCCACAAAAAAAACCCCAAAATTTTCATTTTTCACCCCAAAACCGCCGAGCCCTCACGTCGATCCGCTAGGCGCGCTCTTTTTCCCGCCACTTCTCAGGATCGCGCGCATGCGCAGCGCGCTCGGACTGTACCAACCTCCTGCGGACCGCGGGGGAAAGAGAAACCACGGGAGGGGCGGGAACGGGCGAGTCCATTACGAGCAGAGGGTCGGGGAGGCCCCGGGCCGCTGGTAAGTGAGAGCAAATTATTTCGGCATAAAACTGACATGATTTAGGTTTAAATTAAAATATTTTGGGGGAAAATTGCAAGGTTTCGGGTGAGGAAATGGAAGGGGAAAGGAGAGTCCGGACGCTCGGGTTGTGTTTGGGACGCGGGGCTGAGGAGAAGGGAGAGGTGGGAATGGAGGGGGGTGAAGGGAAAAGGGCGTCCCGGAGCGGCTGGGGGCGGGTTTGAGGGGAAAAATTGGGGTTCGGGAGCGATTTTTGGGGTTTTTTGAGGGGAAATTGGGGTCCCGGAGCGGATTTAATGAGATTTTGAGGTAAAAATCGCCGTCTTGGAGCGTATTTTGGGGGTTTTCTGAGGGGAAGTTGGGGTCCCGGAGCGGTTTTGGGAGGATTTTGAGGTAGACATTGGGGTCCCGGAGCGACTTTGGGGGTTTTCTGAGGGAAAATTTGGATCCGGGAGCTGTTTAAAGGAGATTTTTGAGGGAAAATTGGGGTCCCGGAGCGATTTTTAGGAGATTTTTGACGGAAAATTGGGGTCCCGGAGCGATTTTTGGGGTGATTCTGAGGGAAAGTTGGGGTCCCGGAGCGATTTTTGGGGTGATTCTGTGGGGAAATTGGGGTCCCAGAGCGGTTTTGGGAGGATTTTGAGGTAAAAATTGGGGTCCTGGAGCGATTTTGGGGTTTTCTGAGGGGAAATTGGGGTCCCGGAGCGGATTAAATGAGATTTTGAGGTAAAAATCGCCGTCTTGGAGCGTATTTTTGGGGTTTCTGAGGGGAAGTTGGGGTCCCGGAGCGGTTTTGGGGTGATTTTGAGGTAGAAATTGGGGTCCCGGAGCGACTTTGGGGTTTTCTGAGGGAAAATTTGGATCCGGAGCTGTTTAAAGGAGATTTTGAGGGAAAATTGGGGTCCCGGAGCGATTTTTAGGACATTTCTGAGGGGAAATTGGGGTCCCGGAGCGATTTTTGGGGTGATTCTGAGGGAAATTTGGGTCCCAGAGCGGTTTTGGGAGGATTTTGAGGTAAAAATTTGGGTCCTGGAGCGATTTTTGGGGTTTTCTGAGGGGAAATTGGGGTCCCGGAGCGGATTTAATGAGATTTTGAGGTAAAAATCGCCGTCTTGGAGCGTATTTTTGGGGGTTTCTGAGGGGAAGTTGGGGTCCCGGAGCGGTTTTGGGGTGATTTTGAGGTAGAAATTGGGGTCCCGGAGCGACTTTGGGGGTTTTCTGGGGGGAAATTGGGGTCCGGGAGTTGTTTTAGGAAGATTTTTGAGGTAAAAATTGGGGTTTCAAAACAATTTTTGGGAGTTTCTGAGGAGAAATTGGGGTTCTGGAGCGATTTTGGGGGGGATTTTGAGGGAAAATTGGGGTCTGGGAGCTGTTTTAGGGAGATTTTTGAGGTAAAATTTGGGGTTTCAAAACAATTTTGGGGGTTTCTCAGGAGAAATTGGGGTCCTGGAGCGATTTTTGGGGGATTTCTGAGGGAAAATTGGGGTCCCGGAGCGATTTTTGGGGTGATTCTGAGGGGAAATTTGGGTCCCAGAGCGGTTTTGGGGGGATAACTGAGGATAAAAGGGTCCTGGAGAGATTTTTGGGGGATTTTGAGGTAAAAATTGGGTTCCTGGTGTGATTTTTATGGGGTTTTCTGAGGAAAATTTGGGGCTGGGAGCTGTTTTAGGGAGATTTTTGAGGTAAAATTTGGGGTTTCAAAACAATTTTTGGGAGTTTCTGAGAAGAAATTGGGGTCCTGGAGCTATTTTGGGGGTTTTTTGAGGGGAAATTGGGGTCCGGTAGCTGTTTTAGGGAGATTTTTGAGGTAAAAATTGGGGTTCCGGGGCGATTTTGGGTTTTTTGGGGGGTCCTTTGTAGTTTTTTTTGTTTTGTTTGTTTTTTGGGTCCTTTGGAGGTTTTTGGGTTTTTTGGGGTCCTTTGGGGTTTTTGAAGATTTCAGGAGGGTTTGGGTTTTTTTGGGAGGGAGTTTTGGGGTCCCTGAAGGATTTGGGGTTTTTTTTGGGGGGTCCTTTTGGAGTTTTTTTGGGGTTCTTTGGAGGTTTTTTTTGGGTTTTTGGAGTTTTTGGGGTCCTTTGGATTTTTGGGGGTTCTCTGGGGTTTTTTTGGGGGTTCTTTGGGGTTTTTGGGGGTCCCTTGGAGTATTTTGGGTTTTTGGAGTTTTTGGGGTCCTCTGGGGTTTTTTGGGGGCGTCCTTTATAGTTTTTGGGGTTCTTTGGGGTTTTTTGGGGTCCTTTGTGGTTTTTGGGTCCTTTGGGGTTTTTAGGGTCCCCAAAAGGTTTTTGTATTTTTTAGGTTTTTTGGGGTCCCTGAGAGGTTTTGGGGTCTCTCTTCGGGATCTTTGGGGGTGTTTAGGGATTTTTTGGGGGTTTCCTGGGGAGGATTTTGGGCTCCTTGTGGGGATTTTTGGGGAGTTTGGGGTCCCTGTGGGAATTTTTGGGGAGCTTTGGGGTCTTTTTAGGGGGGATTTTTGGAGCATTTGGGGTTTTTTATGAGAGGGATTTGGGGTAGTTGAGGTATTTTATTGTGATTTTTGGGGGGTTTTTGGGGGTTTTTAGGGGATTTTGGGTTTTTTAAGGGGGTCCCTGATGGGGTTTTGGGGAAATTTTTGGGGTTTGAGGGTATTTTTATTGGGTTTTTGGGGGGAATTTTTTTGGAGGGTTTGAGATATTTTATTGGGTTTTTTTTGGGGAGTTTTTTGGGGGGTTTAGGGAATTTTATTTGGTTTATTGGGGAATTTTTTGGGGTTTGAGGTATTTTACTGGGTTTTGGGGAATTTTTTGGGGGTTTGATGTATTTTATTGGGGGTTTTTTTTGGGGAATTTTTTGGAGGGTTTGATGAATTTTATTGGGTTTTTGGGGAATTTTTGAAGGGTTTGAGATATTTTATTCAGGTTTTTGGGGAATTTTTTGAGGGGTTTTAGGTATTTTATTGGGGTTTTTGGGAATTTTGGGGGGTTTTAGGTATTTTATTAGGGTTTTTGGGAATTTTTGGAGGGTTTGAGGTATTTTATTGGGTTTTTGGGGGGAATTTTTGGAGGGTTTGATTGCATTTTATTGGTTTTTTTTGGGAATTTTTTGGAGGTTTGATGTATTTTATTGGGATTTTTTGGGGAATTTTTTGGAGGGTTTGAGATATTTTGTTTGGGTTTTTTGGGGAATTTTTTGGAGGGGTTTTAGGTATTTTATTGGGGTTTTTTGGGAATTTTTTGGAGGGTTTGAGATATTGGGGTTTTGGGGAATTTTTGAGGGTTTGAGGTATTTTATTGGGGTTTTTGGGAATTTTGGGGGTTTGAGGTATTTTATTGGGGTTTTTTGGGGATTTGAGGTATTTTATTGGGGTTTTGGGAATTTTTTGGGGGTTTGAGGTATTTTATTGGGGTTTTTGGGGAATTTTTTGGAGGATTTGAGATATTTTATTGGGGTTTTTGGGATCCTTGGAGGAATTTTGCTTCTTTTTTAATGGGCTTTATTTTTATTCCCCTGAGGAAATTTTGGCTTCTTCCATGGTGATATCCCATAATAAATTTTATATTTTAATATAAGAAATATGAATTAACCCTTTCCTCCTCCCCCCAGGAGATGCTGGCGGCAGCGTTTTGGGGGGGCTCTGCGGGGTGGGGAGGGCAGGGGGCCCCAGGGCCGGCAGGTCGTGCGAGCCGCCGACCAGACCCCGGCAGACCTGGCCCGGGGGCGCTGCAAGGCCGTGACCTCCTTCTACCACCAGCCCGGCCATCGGCGCTGCTGCCGAGAGGGTGAGAGACAACACAGGAAACAGCAGCAAAATCACCCCAAAATCCCAAAAAATCCCCCCAAAAACTCAGCCCAAAAATGACCCAAAAATTGCTAAAATGTATCGAAAATTGGCCAAAAATTCCACAAATACTCAGCAAAAATTACTCAAAACATTCCACCAAAATCGCCCTAAAAATTACCAAAAATAACCCAAAAATGTCACAAAAATCTCACCAAAATTCCACAAAACTTGCCCAAAAATAACCCAAAAATTCCACAAAAATCGCCTAAAATAACCCAAAATTCCACAAAAATCTCACCAAAATAACACCAAAGAACTCAAAAATTCCATAAAAATTGCACAAAAATACCCTGAAAATTTCACAAAAATCACCCCAAAATAACCCAAAAATTCCATAAAAATAACACAAAAAAACCCCCAAAATACACAAAAATCACAGAAAAAATTCCTTAAAAATCACAGATAAATTACACAAAAATTCAAAAAAATCACAGGTAAATTGCACAAAAATTATACAAAATAACCCAAAAATGCCCCCAAATGCTGGGGCCCCTCCCCAGGGAGAGGCTGCAAGGCTGTGACCTCCTTCTACCACCAGCCGACCATCGACGCTGCTGCCGAGAGGGTAAGAGACAAAACAGGAAACAGCAGCAAAATCACCCCAAAATCCCCAAAAAATCCCCCAAAAAATCGCCCAAAAATGACCCAAAAATTGCACAAAAATCGCACGAAAATCGGCCAAAAAATTCCACAAATATCAGCAAAAATTACTCAAAAAATTCCACAAAAATCGCTCAAAAATAACACAAAATAACCCAAAAATATCACAAAAATCTCACCAAAATTCCACAAAACTTGCCCAAAAATAACCCAAAAATTCCACAAAAATCGCCCCAAAATAACCCAAAAATTCCACAAAAATCTCACCAAAATAACACAAAATAACTCAAAAATTCCATAAAAATTGCACAAAAATAACCTGAAAATTCCACAAAAATCACCCCAAAATAACCCGAAATTTTCATAAAAATAACACAAAAAAACCCCCAAAAATACACAAAAATCACAGAAAAAATTCACAAAAATCACAGATAAATTACACAAAAATTTAAAAACAAGTCACAGATAAATTGCACAAAAATTATACAAAAGTAACCCAAAAATGCCCCAAATGCTGGGGCCCACCCCAGGGAGAGGCTGCAAGGCTGTGACCTCCTTCTACCACCAGCCTGCCATTGACGCTGCTGCCGAGAGGGTGAGAGACAACACAGGAAACAGCAGAAAAATCACCCCAAAATCCCAAAAAAATCCCCCAAAAAATCGCCCAAAATGACCCAAAATTGCACAAAAATCGCACGAAAATCGGTCAAAAAAATTCCACAAATACCAGCAAAATAACCCAAAAATTCCATAAAAATCGCCCCAAAAAAAGACCCAAAAATTGCACAAAAATCGTACAAAAATCGGCCAAAAAATTCCACAAATATCAGCAAAAATAACCCAAAAGTTCCATAAAAATCGCCCAAAAATGATCCAAAAATCCTACAAAAATTGCCCCAAAATTCAGCAAATATCACCAAAAATTCCACAAATCGCCCCAAAATAACACAAAAATTGCACAAAAGTAACAGAAAATACCCCCGAAAATCACACAAAAATACACAAAATTCCACAAAAATCACAGATAAATTACACAAAAATTTAAAAACAAGTCACAGATAAATTGCACAAAATTATACAAAAGTAACCCAAAAATAACCCAAATGCTGAGGCCCCTCCCCAGGAGAGGCTGCAAGGCTGTGACCTCCTTCTACCACCAGCCGGCCATCGACGCTGCTGCCGAGAGGGTGAGAGACAACACAGGGAACAGCAGAAAAAATCACCCCAAAATCCCCAAAAAATCCCCCCCCAAAAAATCGCCTAAAATGACCCAAAAATGGCACAAAAATCGGCCAAAAAATTCCACAAATACCAGCAAAAATTACTCAAAATATTCCACCAAAATCGCCCAAAAATTACCCAAAATAACCCAAAAATGTCACAAAACTCTCACCAAAATTCCACAAAACTTGCCCAAAAATAACCCAAAATTCCACAAAAATCGCCCCAAAATAACCCAAAATTCCACAAAATCTCACCAAAATAACACAAAATAACTCAAAAATTCCATAAAAATTGCACAAAAATACCCTGAAAATTTCTCAAAAATCACCCCAAAATAACCCAAAAATTCCACAAAAATAACACAAAAAACCCCCGAAAATCACACAAAAATACACAAAAATTCCGCAAAAATCAGAGATAAATTACACAAAAATTTAAAAACAAATCACAGATAAATTGCACAAAAATTATACAAAAATAACCCAAAAATGCCCCCAAATGCTGGGGCCCTCCCCAGGGAGAGGCTGCAAGGCTGTGACCTCCTTCTACCACCAGCTGGCCATCGACGCTGCTGCCGAGAGGGTGAGAGACAACACAGGCAACAGCTGCAAAATCACCCCAAAATCCCAAAAAAATCCCCCAAAAAATCGCCCAAAAATGACCCAAAAATTGCACAAAAATCGTACAAAAATCGGCCAAAAAATTCCACAAATACCAGCAAAAATAACCCAAAAATTCCATGAAAATCGCCCAAAAAAGACCCAAAAATTGCACAAAATCGGTACAAAAATCGGCCAAAAATTCCACAAATATCAGCAAAATAACCCAAAAATTCCATAAAAATCGCCCAAAAATGATCCAAAAATCCTACAAAATTACCCTAAAATTCAGCAAATATCACCAAAAATTCCACAAAATCGCCCCAAAATAACACAAAAATTGCACAAAAATAACACGAAAAAACCCCGAAAAATCACACAAAAATACACAAAACTTCCATAAAAATCACAGATAAATTACACAAAAATTTAAAAACAAATCACAGATAAATTGCACAAAAATTATACAAAAATAACCCAAAAATAACCCAAAAATGCCCCAAATGCTGGGGCCCCTCCCCAGGGAGAGGCTGCAAGGCCGTGACCTCCTTCTACCACCAGCCGGCCATCGACGCTGCTGCCGAGAGGGTGAGAGACAACACAGGAAACAGCAGAAAAATCACCCCAAAATCCAAAAAAATCCCCCAAAATCGCCCAAAATGACCCAAAAATTGCACAAAAATCAGTACAAAAATCGGCCAAAAAATTCCACAAATATCAGCAAAAATAACCCAAAAATTCCATAAAAATCGCCCAAAAATGATCCAAAAATCCTACAAAAATTGCCCCAAAATTCAGCAAATATCACCAAAAATTCCACAAAAATCGCCCCAAAATAACACAAAAATTGCACAAAAATAACACGAAAAAACCCCCGAAAAATCACACAAAAATACACAAAAATTCCACAAAAATCACAGATAAATTACACAAAAATTCAAAAAAAATCACAGATAAATTGCACAAAAATTTTACAAAAATAACCCAAAAATGCCCCAAATGCTGGGGCCCCTCCCCAGGGAGAGGCTGCAAGGCCGTGACCTCCTTCTACCACCAGCCGGCCATCGACGCTGCTGCCGAGAGGGTGAGAGACAACACAGGAAACAGCAGCAAAATCACCCCAAAATCCCCAAAAAATCCCCCAAAAAATCGCCCAAAAATGACCCAAAAATTGCACAAAAATCGCACGAAAATTGGCCAAAAAATTCCACAAATACCAGCAAAAATTACTCAAAACATTCCACCAAAATCGCCCAAAAATTACCAAAAAATAACCCAAAAATGTCACAAAAATCTCACCAAAATTCCACAAAACTTGCCCAAAAATAACCCAAAAATTCCACAAAAATCGCCCCAAAATAACCCAAAAATTCCACAAAAATCTCACCAAAATAACACCAAAGAACTCAAAAATTCCATAAAAATTGCACAAAAATACCCTGAAAATTTCACAAAAATCACCCCAAAATAACCCAAAAATTCCATAAAAATAACACAAAAAAACCCCCAAAAATACACAAAAATCACAGAAAAATTCCTTAAAAATCACAGATAAATTACACAAAAATTCAAAAAAAATCACAGGTAAATTGCACAAAAATTATACAAAAATAACCCAAAAATGCCCCAAATGCTGGGGCCCCTCCCCAGGGAGAGGCTGCAAGGCCGTGACCTCCTTCTACCACCAGCCGGCCATCGACGCTGCTGCCGAGAGGGTGAGAGACAACACAGGAAACAGCAGAAAAATAACCCCAAAATCCCAAAAAAATCCCCCAAAAAATCGCCCAAAAATGACCCAAAAATTGCACAAAAATCGCACGAAAATCGGCCAAAAAATTCCACAAATATCAGCAAAATAACCCAAAAATTCCATAAAAATCAGCCCAAAAATGACCCAAAAATTCCACAAAAATCTCGCAAAAATTTCACAAAAATTGCTGAAAAATAACCCAAAAAATACACAAAAATTACATCAAAATTCCACAAAAAACATATGAAAAATTCCACAAGTATCACTAAAAAGAATCCAAACATTCCACAAAAATAACCCAAAAATTCCACAAAAATCGCACCAAAATAACACCAAAGAACCCAAAAATTCCATAAAAATTGCACAAAAATTTCCTGAAAATTTCACAAAAATCACCCCAAAACAACCCAAAAATTCCATAATAATAACACAAAAAAACCCCAAAAATTGCACGAAAATTCCACGAAAAATTCACGAAAATCACGCAAAATAACACAAAAATTCCACGAAAATCACACAAAAATTTCACAAAAATAACACAAAAATTCCACAAAAATCACTCAGAAATTTCACAAAAATAACCCAAAAATCTCCCCAAAAATTCCTCAAAATTCCACAAAAATAACCCAAAAATTCCCCGAAATCTCCCCAAATATTCCCCAAAATGCCACAAAAATTGCCCCAAAAATTCCTCAAATATTACCAAAAATAACCCAAAAATTCTACAAAAATAACCCAAAAATTCCACAAAAAAACCCAAAAATGTCACAAAAATCACTCAGAAATTTCACAAAAATTGCACCAAAAATCTCCCCCAAAATTAACCCAAAAATTGCACCAAAAATTCTCCCAAAAATCTTTTCCTTGGGGAGAACTTTGGACCATTTCAACTGTGATTTTGATTCCACTTAAGCCCAAATTTTAGGAAAAATTTGGGGACTGTGAGAAGAAACCCCAAAATTTCATTTTTTTTCCCAAAATCTCTTTTTTTCTCCCCAAATTGCAGCCCTCAGTGCGCCTGACCCCCACCACCATGCTCTACTCGGGGCGCTCGCAGGACGGCAGCCACATCCTGGTGAGGGGGTCCCCAAAAATTTGGGGGGGTCCCAAAAATTTGGGGAGGTCCAAAAATTTCGGGGGGAAGTTGGGAGAGTCCCAGAATTTGAGTGGTGAAAAGATTTGGAGGAATTTCTCCAAATTTTGGTGATTTCCCTAAAATTTGGGAAAGGTAAAAGGGTTGGGGAGGCCAAAATTTTTTTTTTTTTTTTTTTTTTTTCGGGGGAATCCCAGAAATTTTGGGGGTTCACAGAATTTGAGGGGTGAAAGGATTTGGAGGGAGATTCCTAAAAATTGGGGTGGTTTTGCCAAAATTTGGGAGGTTTTGGGTTGTGAGAGGCCAAAATTTGGGGGTGAAAAGTTTGGGAGAGTCCCCAAAATTTGGGGGTGAAAAGTTTGGGGGAGTCCCCAAAATTTGGGGGTTTGGGAGGGTTTTGAGGGGGAGGTCCTGAAATTTGGGGTTGGCGGAGTCTCAAAATTTTGGGGGAGTTCCCAAAATTTTTGGGGGGGTCCCTGAAATTTGGGGTCCCCAAAAATTTGGGAAATTTCTTGGAATTTGGGAAAGTTTTAAGAAGAATTCCCCAAAATTTGGGAGGACTTTGAGGGTTGGATCCTAAAATTTGGGATTTGGGGGGGAAACCAAAATTTTTTAGGAGGGTCTCTAAAATTTGTGGGGTGGCAAAAATCCAGAATTTGGGGTGAAATTTTAAAAATTTGGGGTAAAACCTGAAAAATTTGGGGTGAAACTTCAAAAATTTGGGGCAAATTCTCAAAAATTTGGGGTGAAAACTTAAAAATTCGGGTAAACTTCAAAAACTTGGGGTAAACCCACAAAAGTTTGGGTGAAAACTCAAAGATTTGGGTTGAAATCTCAAGAATTTGGGGTAAATCTCAAAAAATTTGGGGTGAAACTTTAAAAATTTGGGGTAAAACCTCAAAAATTTGGGGTGAAACTTTAAAAATTTGGGGAGAAATCTCAAAAATTTGGCATTAAATCTTAAAAATTTGGATTAAAATTTTAAAAAAGAATTAAAAAATTTCCAAAATCTCGTGTGAACCTCAAAGATTTGGGGTGAAACTTTAAAAATTTGGGGCGAAATCTTAAAAATTTGGGGTGAAATTTGGAAAGTTTGGGGTGAAATTTGGAAAATTTGGTGTCGCGCGATCCTGGGATTTTTATGGTTTTAAGTGGGAAAAAACCCCAAAAAACCCCAAAATTTAACAGGAAAAAAACCTGAGTGAGGTTCCCAAAACCCCAAAACTCTGAAATTTCATAAAAATTTCTAAATTGCCCAAAATTTGTGTTTTTGCCCCAGAAAAGCGCCCGGTACCTGCAGCAGGAGCTGCCCGTGCGCATCGCTCACCGCATCAAAGGATTCCGGAACCTTCCCTTCATCATCGGCTGCAACCCCACCATCCTGCACGTGGTGAGAGCCACAATTCCCAAAAAAAAATTTGAGGGATCCTAAAAAAATTTTTGGGGTTTCAAAAATTTTAAGGGGAGACCAAAAATTTTGGGGGGAGTGAGGAAATTCCCGTGAAAATCGGGGATTTATGAGATTCTACGGGAATTAAAAATTTCAAAAATCCCAAAATTTCAGGAATCACAAAATTCTGAGGGGATCCCCAAAATTCCAAGGGATTTCTGAAATCCCCAAAATTCCAAATTCCAAAAAACCCCAAAATTCCAAAAGTCCCCAAATTCCAAAACTCAAAAAATCCCAAAATTCAAAAAATCTCGAATTCCGAAAACCACAAAATTACAAAAATCCCAAAATTAAAAAAATCTCAAATTCCAGAAATCACAAAATTCCAAAAGTCTCCAAGTTCCAAAACTCCAAAAATCCCAAATTCCAAAAATCCCAAAATTCAAAAAATCTCGAATTCTGAAAACCACAAAATTCCAAAGGTGCCCAAACTCCAAAAATCCCAAATTCCAAAAATCCCAAACTTCAAAAAATCTCGAATTCCAAAAACCCCAAAATTCCAAAAAAGCCCAAATTCCAAAAATCTCAAATTCCAAAACCCGCAAAATTCCAAAAGTGCCCAAATTCCAAAAATTCTAAAATTCTAAAAATACCAGAATCTCAAAAATTTCCTGGAGTATCCCAAAATTCCAAAATCCCAGAGTTCCAAAAATTAAAAAATTCCAAACTCCCAGAATCCTCAAAATTCCAAAAATTCTGAAGTTCCGGGAACCCCAAAAATTCTCTGGGGAACCCCAAAATTCAAAAAATCCCAAAATTCCAAAAATCCCAAATTTTCAAAAATCCCAAAATTAAAAAAATCCTGAATTCCAAAAAACCCCAAAATTTCTATAATTGGAAAAATCCGAAAATTTAAAAAATCCCAAAATTCCCGAAATCCTGAAATTCTGAGAATCCCGAAAATTTTCTGGGAGTCCCAAAATTTAAAAAAATCTCAAAATTTCCTGGGGATTCTCAAATTCCAAAAATCCCAAAATTCCAGAAATCTAGAATTCAAAAAACCACAAAATTAAAAAAGTTTCCGAATTCCAAAAATTTTGAAATTGGAAAAATCCCAAAATTTCAAAAATTCTAAAATTCTAAAAATCATGAAGTTCTGAAAATCCTCAAATCCCAAAATTAAAAAAATCCTGGAATTCTGGGAATCCCAAAAATTTCCTGGGGAATCCTAAAATTCACAAAAATCCCAAAAAATTCCCAGGAAATCCCAAAATTCTTTTTCCCCCCCCAGCACGAGCTGTACATCCGCGCCTTCCAGAAACTGAGCGACTTCCCGCCGGTGAGCAACACCTGGGGAACACCTGGGGGCACCTGAGATACACCTGGGCACACCTGGGATACACCTGGGCACAGCTGGGATACACCTGGGGGCACCTGGGCACAGCTGGGAACACCTGGGCACAGCTGGGATACACCTGGGATACAGCTAGATACACCTGGGGGCACCTGGGCACAGCTGGGATACACCTGGGCACACCTGGGATACACCTGGGCACAGCTGGGATACACCTGGGGGCACCTGGGCACAGCTGGGAACACCTGGGCACAGCTGGGATACACCTGGATACGCCTGAGGGACACCTGGGAACAGCTGGATACACCTGGGCACACCTGGGATACACCTGTCATTGTCACCTGTATCTGTGTCGCTTGTCTCAGCTGTCCATATCTTACCTGTCCATGTCTCACCTGTACCTGTCTCACCTGTATCTCACCTGTACCTGTCTCACCTGTCCATGTGTCACTGTCTCACCTGTCTCACCTGTCTCAGATCCAGGTGTGCAGTGGTGAGTTTCAGTACTGTGTCACTGTCACACCTGTCCATCTCTCACCTGTCCATGTGTCACTGTCACACCTGTCCATATCTCACCTGTATCTCACCTGTCTCAGATCCAGGTGCTTAGTGACGAATCCCAGTACTGCGGCGTTGCTGCGGCAGCTGCTGGAGGATCACAAGGAGACGTGGTGACGCTGCTGGCAGAAGGGGCTGAGGGAGTGCAGGAGGCACATCCAGGTAACCTCACCTGAGACACACCTGGGACAGGTAACCTCACCTGGGTTACACACACAC
>JAKWBO010000477.1:0-10483 GCA_034336685.1 Luscinia luscinia
AATTCCTGGCATTCCTGGAGTTATCCCAGGATAACTCTGGATCTTATCTTGGATCCCTCCCTGTGGAATGGGATAATCCCAAAAATCCTTTCCTGGCCAAAGCAGTGCAGGATTCCATGGAGAAAATTCCGTGGACAGGATTCCATGGCCAGGATCTCAAGGACAGAATCCTGGAATGTGTGGGATCTCAGGGATCCTGGAGTGTTTGGGATCCAAAACCTGGATCCTGGAACGTTTAGGATCCAAGGGATCCTGGAATGTTTGGGATCCAGAATATCCATCCTGGAGTGTTTGGGATCCAAGGGATCCTGGAGTGTTTGGGATCCAAGGGATCCTGGAATGTTTGGGAATAAAGGGCTGGATCTCTTGAATGTTTGGGAACCTGGAGCGCTTGGGATCCAAGGGTCGGATCCCTGGAGTGTGTCTGGATCTGGGATGGATCCCTGGAGCCAAGGGCTGGATCCTGGGATGTTTGGGATCCCAGGGATCCAGGAGTGTTTGGGATCCCAGGGATCCAGGAGTGTTTGGGATCCCAGGGCCGGATCCAGGAGTATCTGGGAGCACAGGGCCGGATCTTTGGAGCGTGTCCAGGCCAAGGCCGGATCCAGGAGTGTTTGGGATCCAAGGGATCCTAGGAGTGTTTGGGATCCCAGGGCCGGATCCAAGAGTGTTTGGGATCCCAGGGATCCAGGAGTGTTTGGGATCCCAGGGATCCGGGAGTGTTTGGGATCCAAGGGATCCTGGAGTGTTCGGGATCCCAGGGCCGGATCCAGGAGTGTTTGGGATCCAAGGGATCCAGGAGTGTTTGGGATCCCCAGGGATCCAGGAGTGTTTGGGATCCCAGGGCCGGATCCAAGAGTGTTTGGGATCCAAGGGATCCAGGAGTGTTTGGGATCCCAGGGCCGGATCCAGGAGTATCTGGGAGCACAGGGCCGGATCTTTGGAGCGTGTCCAGGCCAAGGCCGGATCCTGGAAGCATGTCCAGATCCTCTGGAGCGTGTCTGGAGCAAGGGCTGGATCTCTGGAACGTGTCCATGTCTCTGGATTGTGTCCATGTCCCTGGAGCGTGTCCACGGCCTGGACTCCGTCCATGTCCCTGGAGCGAGTCCAGCCCCGGAGCGTGGCCGTGCCTTTGCTCCGCAGCCAAGTCCCTGCAGCCGCTTCTCCCGGCTCCTGCTCCGGCTGCTGCTGCTGCGGCGGCTGCCAGAGGCCACGGCCCCGCGGCCGGCCCGAGCCTCCCGTCCTCGGATCCATCCCATCCCATCCCAGGGATCCATCCCGTCAGGATCCAATCCTAGGATCCATCCCATCCTAGGGATCCATCCCATCCTAGGGATCCATCCCATCCCATCCCTAGGAATCCACCTCGTCCTAGGGATCCATCCCATCCCATCCCAGGGATCCAATTCTAGGGATCCATCCCATCCCATCCTAGGGATCCATCCCATCCTAGGATCCATCCTATCCTAGGGATCCATCCCATCCCATCTTTTGGGATCCATCCTATCCTATCTTGGGATCCGTCCCATCCTATCTCTAGGGATCCATCTCGGATCCAGCCTATCTCCATCCTCGGGATCCATCCCATCCTATCCTAGGGATCCATCTCTACTTCCATCCTAGGGATCCATCTCATCTCGGGATCCATCCTATCACATCCTAGGGATCCATCCCATCCCATCCTAGGGATCCATCCTATCTCATCCTAGGGATCCTGCCTCGGATCCATCCCATCCCATCCTAGGGATCCCGGCCTCGGGATCCACTCTCATCTCGGGATCCAATCTAGGATCCATCCCATCCTAGGAATCCATCTCTATCCCATCTCTAGGGAATTCTATCTCATCTCTAGGGATCCATCCCATCCTAGGGATCCATCCCATCCCATCTCTAGGGATCCATCTCATCCTAGGGATCCATCCCATCCCATCTCGGGATCCAATGCATCCTAGAATCCATCTCACCATCCTCGGGATCCATCCCATCCTCGGGATCCATCCCATCCCATCCTCGGGATCCATCCCATCTACTATCCCATCCTAGGGAGCCAGTCCTAGGGATCCATCCCATCCTCGGGATCCCATCTCACATCTATGGATTCATCTCATCCCATCCTCGGGATTCCATCCTATGGATCCATCTCTATCCTATGGATCCATTCCATGGATCCAGCCCAGCCCATCCCATGCCCAGCCCATCCCATCCCATCCCATCCCATGGATCCCATCCCATGGATCCCATCCCACCCTATGAATGCCTCATCCCATTATCCCATTATCCGATCCTATGGATTCCATTCCAATCCCATTATCCCTTCCTGGATCTCTGAATGACCGAATGGATCCCTGCATGTGGAATGAGGGATGAATCCACTGGGAATGGATTTGATCCAAACCCCACCTGGCCAATCCCAATCCCACTGGGAATGGCTCCTGTGATCCAAATCACCATCAGGAATGGCTCCTGTGATCCCAATCCCATCAGAATGGTTCCTGTGATCCCAATCCCATCAGGAATGGCTCCTGTGATCCCAATCCCACTGGAATGGCTCCTGTGATCCCAATCCCACTGGGAATGGCTCCTGTGATCCCCAATCCCATCGGGAATGGCTCCTGTGATCCCAATCCCATCAGGAATGGTTCCTCTGATCCCAATCCCACTGGGAATGGCTCCTGTGATCCCAATCCCATCAGGAATGGCTCCTGTGATCCCAATCCCACTGGGAATGGCTCCTGTGATCCCAATCCCATCTGGGAATGGCTCCTGTGATCCCAATCCCACTGGGAATGGCTCCTGTGATCCCAATCCCATCAGGAATGCCTCCTGTGATCCCAATCCCACTGGGAATGGCTCCTGTGATCCCAATCCCACTCAGGAATGGCTCCTGTGATCCCAATCCACTGGGAATGGCTCCTGTGATCCCAATCCCATCAGGAATGGCTCCTGTGATCCCAATCCCACTGGGAATGGCTCCTGTGATCCCAATCCCCACTGGGAATGGCTTCCTGTGATCCCAATCCCACTGGGAATGGCTCCTGTGATCCCAATCCCATCGGGAATGGCTCCTGTGATCCCAATCCCACTGGGAATGGCTCCTGTGATCCCAATCCCATCGGGAATGGCTCCTGTGATCCCAATCCCATCGGGAATGGCTCCTGTGATCCCAATCCCATCGGGAATGGCTCCTGTGATCCCAATCCCACTGGGAATGGCTCCTGTGATCCCAATCCCACTGGGGAATGGCTCCTGTGATCCCAATCCCATCGGGAATGGCTCCTGTGATCCCAATCCCACTGGGAATGGCTCCTGTGATCCCAATCCCATCGGGAATGGCTCCTGTGATCCCCAATCCCACTGGGAATGGCTCCTGTGATCCCAATCCCATCGGGAATGGCTCCTGTGATCCCAATCCCATCTGGGAATGGCTCCTGTGATCCCAATCCCACTGGGAATGGCTCCTGTGATCCCAATCCCATCAGGAATGGCTCCTGTGATCCCAATCCCATCAGGAATGGCTCCTGTGATCCCAATCCCTCTGGGAATGGCTCCTGTGATCCCAATCCCATCAGGAATGGCTCCTGTGATCCCAATCCCATCGGGAATGGCTCCTGTGATCCCAATCCCACTCGGGAATGGCTCTGTGATCCCAATCCCACTCGGGAATGGCTCCTGTGATCCCAATCCCACTGGGAATGGCTCCTGTGATCCCAATCCCACTGGGAATGGCTCCTGTGATCCCAATCCCATCAGGAATGGCTCCTGTGATCCCAATCCCATCAGGAATGGCTCCTGTGATCCCAATCCCATCTGGGAATGGCTCCTGTGATCACGAATCCCACTGGGAATGGCTCCTGTGATCCCAATCCCATCAGGAATGGCTCCTGTGATCCCAATCCCATCGGGAATGGCTCCTGTGATCCCAGTCCCACTGGGAATGGCTCCTGTGATCCCAATCCCACTGGGAATGGCTCCTGTGATCCCAATCCCACTGGGAATGGCTCCTGTGATCCCAATCCCATCAGGAATGGCTCCTGTGATCCCAATCCCCACTCGGGAATGGCTCCTGTGATCCCAATCCCATCTGGGAATGGCTCCCTGTGATCCCAATCCCACCGGGAATGGCTCCTGTGATCCCAATCCCATCGGGAATGGCTCCTGTGATCCCAATCCCATCAGGAATGGCTCCTGTGATCCCAATCCCATCTGGGAATGGCTCCTGTGATCCCAATCCCATCGGGAATGGCTCCTGTGATCCCAATCCCATCAGGAATGGCTCCTGTGATCCCAATCCCACTGGGAATGGCTCCTGTGATCCCAATCCCATCAGGAATGGCTCCTGTGATCCCAATCCCACTGGGAATGGCTCCTGTGATCCCAATCCCACTGGGAATGGCTCCTGTGATCCCAATCCCACTGGGAATGGCTCCTGTGATCCCAATCCCACTGGGAATGGCTCCTGTGATCCCAATCCCATCAGGAATGGCTCCTGTGATCCCAATCCCACTGGGAATGGCTCCTGTGATCCCAATCCCACTGGGAATGGCTCCTGTGATCCCAATCCCACTGGGAATGGCTCCTGTGATCCCAATCCCATCAGGAATGGCTCCTGTGATCCCAATCCCATCAGGAATGGCTCCTGTGATCCCAATCCCATCAGGAATGGCTCCTGTGATCCCAATCCCACTGGGAATGGCTCCTGTGATCCCAATCCCATCAGGAATGGCTCCTGTGATCCCAATCCCATCAGGAATGGCTCCTGTGATCCCAATCCCACCAGGAATGGCTCCTGTGATCCCAATCCCACTGGGAATGGCTCCTGTGATCCCAATCCCATCAGGAATGGCTCCTGTGATCCCAATCCCACTGGGAATGGCTCCTGTGATCCCAATCCCATCAGGAATGGCTCCTGTGATCCCAATCCCATCAGGAATGGCTCCTGTGATCCCAATCCCACTGGGAATGGCTCCTGTGATCCCAATCCCATCGGGAATGGCTCCTGTGATCCCAATCCCACTGGGAATGGCTCCTGTGATCCCAATCCCACTCGGGAATGGCTCCTCAGATCCCAATCCCACTGGGAATGGCTCCTGTGATCCCAATCCCATCGGGAATGGCTCCTGTGATCCCAATCCCACTGGGAATGGCTCCTGTGATCCCAATCCCATCAGGAATGGCTCCTGTGATCCCAATCCCATCGGGAATGGCTCCTGTAGATCCCAATCCCATCAGGAATGGCTCCTGTGATCCCAATCCCATCTGGGAATGGCTCCTGTGATCCCAATCCCATCGGGAATGGCTCCTGTGATCCCAATCCCATCAGGAATGGCTCCTGTGATCCCAATCCCACTGGGAATGGCTCCTGTGATCCCAATCCCATCAGGAATGGCTCCTGTGATCCCAATCCCACTGGGAATGGCTCCTGTGATCCCAATCCCACTGGGAATGGCTCCTGTGATCCCAATCCCACTGGGAATGGCTCCTGTGATCCCAATCCCACTGGGAATGGCTCCTGTGATCCCAATCCCATCAGGAATGGCTCCTGTGATCCCAATCCCACTGGGAATGGCTCCTGTGATCCCAATCCCACTGGGAATGGCTCCTGTGATCCCAATCCCACTGGGAATGGCTCCTGTGATCCCAATCCCATCAGGAATGGCTCCTGTGATCCCAATCCCATCGGGAATGGCTCCTGTGATCCCAATCCCACTGGGAATGGCTCCTGTGATCCCAATCCCACTGGGAATGGCTCCTGTGATCCCAATCCCACTGGGAATGGCTCCTGTGATCCCAATCCCATCAGGAATGGCTCCTGTGATCCCAATCCCATCAGGAATGGCTCCTGTGATCCCAATCCCACTGGGAATGGCTCCTGTGATCCCAATCCCACTGGGAATGGCTCCTGTGATCCCAATCCCATCAGGAATGGCTCCTGTGATCCCAATCCCATCGGGAATGGCTCCTGTGATCCCAATCCCACTGGGGAATGGCTCCTGTGATCCCAATCCCACTGGGAATGGCTCCTGTGATCCCAATCCCACTGGGAATGGCTCCTGTGATCCCAATCCCATCAGGAATGGCTCCTGTGATCCCAATCCCATCAGGAATGGCTCCTGTAGATCCCAGTCCCACTGGGAATGGCTCCTGTGATCCCAATCCCATCAGGAATGGCTCCTGTGATCCCAATCCCATCAGGAATGGCTCCTGTGATCCCAATCCCACTGGAATGGCTCCTGTGATCCCAATCCCATCGGGAATGGCTCCTGTGATCCCAATCCCACTGGGAATGGCTCCTGTGATCCCAATCCCATCAGGAATGGCTCCTGTGATCCCAATCCCACTGGGAATGGCTCCTGTGATCCCAATCCCATCGGGAATGGCTCCTGTGATCCCAATCCCACTGGGGAATGGCTCCTGTGATCCCAATCCCACTGGGAATGGCTCCTGTGATCCCAATCCCACCGGGAATGGCTCCTGTGATCCCAATCCCACTGGGAATGGCTCCTGTGATCCCAATCCCATCAGGAATGGCTCCTGTGATCCCAATCCCACTGGGAATGGCTCCTGTGATCCCAATCCCACTGGGAATGGCTCCTGTGATCCCAATCCCACTGGGAATGGCTCCTGTGATCCCAATCCCATCAGGAATGGCTCCTGTGATCCCAATCCCATCGGGAATGGCTCCTGTGATCCCAATCCCATCAGGAATGGCTCCTGTGATCCCAATCCCACTGGGAATGGCTCCTGTGATCCCAATCCCATCGGGAATGGCTCCTGTGATCCCAATCCCATCAGGAATGGCTCCTGTGATCCCAATCCCATCAGGAATGGCTCCTGTGATCCCAATCCCACTGGGAATGGCTCCTGTGATCCCAATCCCATCAGGAATGGCTCCTGTGATCCCAATCCCACCGGGAATGGCTCCTGTGATCCCAATCCCATCGGGAATGGCTCCTGTGATCCCAATCCCATCAGGAATGGCTCCTGTGATCCCAATCCCACTGGGAATGGCTCCTGTGATCCCAATCCCATCAGGAATGGCTCCTGTGATCCCAATCCCACTGGGAATGGCTCCTGTGATCCCAATCCCACTGGGAATGGCTCCTGTGATCCCAATCCCACTGGGAATGGCTCCTGTGATCCCAATCCCACTGGGAATGGCTCCTGTGATCCCAATCCCACTGGGAATGGCTCCTGTGATCCCAATCCCATCAGGAATGGCTCCTGTGATCCCAATCCCACTCGGGAATGGCTCCTGTGATCCCAATCCCACCGGGAATGGCTCTGTGATCCCAATCCCATCGGGAATGGCTCCTGTGATCCCAATCCCATCGGGAATGGCTCCTGTGATCCCAATCCCATCAGGAATGGCTCCTGTGATCCCAATCCCACTGGGAATGGCTCCTGTGATCCCAATCCCATCGGGAATGGCTCCTGTGATCCCAATCCCACTGGGAATGGCTCCTGTGATCCCAATCCCACTGGGAATGGCTCCTGTGATCCCAATCCCACTGGGAATGGCTCCTGTGATCCCAATCCCACTGGGAATGGCTCCTGTGATCCCAATCCCACTGGGAATGGCTCCTGTGATCCCAATCCCATCAGGAATGGCTCCTGTGATCCCAATCCCACTGGGAATGGCTCCTGTGATCCCAATCCCACTGGGAATGGCTCCTGTGATCCCAATCCCACTGGGAATGGCTCCTGTGATCCCAATCCCATCAGGAATGGCTCCTGTGATCCCAATCCCACTGGGAATGGCTCCTGTGATCCCAATCCCACTGGGAATGGCTCCTGTGATCCCAATCCCATCAGGAATGGCTCCTGTGATCCCAAGAGTCCCACTGGGAATGGCTCCTGTGATCCCAATCCCATCAGGAATGGCTCCTGTGATCCCAATCCCATCAGGAATGGCTCCTGTGATCCCAATCCCATCAGGAATGGCTCCTGTGATCCCAATCCCACTGGGAATGGCTCCTGTGATCCCAATCCCATCGGGAATGGCTCCTGTGATCCCAATCCCACTGGGAATGGCTCCTGTGATCCCAATCCCACTGGGAATGGCTCCTGTGATCCCAATCCCATCAGGAATGGCTCCTGTGATCCCAATCCCACTGGGAATGGCTCCTGTGATCCCAATCCCACTGGGAATGGCTCCTGTGATCCCAATCCCATCAGGAATGGCTCCTGTGATCCCAATCCCATCGGGAATGGCTCCTGTGATCCCAATCCCATCGGGAATGGCTCCTGTGATCCCAATCCCACTGGGAATGGCTCCTGTGATCCCAATCCCACTGGGAATGGCTCCTGTGATCCCAATCCCATCTGGGAATGGCTCCTGTGATCCCAATCCCATCAGGAATGGCTCCTGTGATCCCAATCCCACTGGGAATGGCTCCTGTGATCCCAATCCCACTGGGAATGGCTCCTGTGATCCCAATCCCATCAGGAATGGCTCCTGTGATCCCAATCCCATCAGGAATGGCTCCTGTGATCCCAATCCCACTGGGAATGGCTCCTGTGATCCCAATCCCACTGGGAATGGCTCCTGTGATCCCAATCCCATCGGGAATGGCTCCTGTGATCCCAATCCCATCGGGAATGGCTCCTGTGATCCCAATCCCATCGGGAATGGCTCCTGTGATCCCAATCCCACTGGGAATGGCTCTGTGATCCCAATCCCATCGGGAATGGCTCCTGTGATCCCAATCCCATCAGGAATGGCTCCTGTGATCCCAATCCCACTGGGAATGGCTCCTGTGATCCCAATCCCATCGGGAATGGCTCCTGTGATCCCAATCCCATCGGGAATGGCTCCTGTGATCCCAATCCCACTGGGAATGGCTCCTGTGATCCCAATCCCACTGGGAATGGCTCCTGTGATCCCAATCCCATCGGGAATGGCTCCTGTGATCCCAATCCCATCGGAATGGCTCCTGTGATCCCAATCCCATCGGGAATGGCTCCTGTGATCCCAATCCCACTGGGAATGGCTCCTGTGATCCCAATCCCACTGGGAATGGCTCCTGTGATCCCAATCCCACTGGGGAATGGCTCCGTGATCCCAATCCCATCGGGAATGGCTCCTGTGATCCCAATCCCACTGGGAATGGCTCCTGTGATCCCAATCCCATCAGGAATGGCTCCTGTGATCCCAATCCCATCGGGAATGGCTCCTGTGATCCCAATCCCATCGGGAATGGCTCCTGTGATCCCAATCCCACTCGGGAATGGCTCCTGTGATCCCAATCCCACTGGGAATGGCTCCTGTGATCCCAATCCCATCGGAATGGCTCCTGTGATCCCAATCCCACTGGGAATGGCTCCTGTGATCCCAATCCCATCGGGAATGGCTCCTGTGATCCCAATCCCACTGGGAATGGCTCCTGTGATCCCAATCCCCTGGGAATGGCTCCTGTGATCCCAATCCCATCAGGAATGGCTCCTGTGATCCCAATCCCACTGGGAATGGCTCCTGTGATCCCAATCCCATCGGGAATGGCTCCTGTGATCCCAATCCCACTGGGAATGGCTCCTGTGATCCCAATCCCATCGGGAATGGCTCCTGTGATCCCAATCCCACTGGGAATGGCTCCTGTGATCCCAATCCCATCGGGAATGGCTCCTGTGATCCCAATCCCATCAGGAATGGCTCCTGTGATCCCAATCCCACTGGGAATGGCTCCTGTGATCCCAATCCCATCGGGAATGGCTCCTGTGATCCCAATCCCATCAGGAATGGCTCCTGTGATCCCAATCCCACTGGGAATGGCTCCTGTGATCCCAATCCCATCGGGAATGGCTCCTGTGATCCCAATCCCATCGGGAATGGCTCCTGTGATCCCAATCCCACTGGGAATGGCTCCTGTGATCCCAATCCCACTGGGAATGGCTCCTGTGATCCCAATCCCATCGGGAATGGCTCCTGTGATCCCAATCCCACCGGGAATGGCTCCTGTGATCCCAATCCCACTGGGAATGGCTCCTGTGATCCCAATCCCATCGGGAATGGCTCCTGTGATCCCAATCCCATCGGGAATGGCTCCTGTGATCCCAATCCCACTGGGAATGGCTCCTGTGATCCCAATCCCACTGGGAATGGCTCCTGTGATCCCAATCCCACCGGGAATGGCTCCTGTGATCCCAATCCCATCGGGAATGGCTCCTGTGATCCCAATCCCACTGGGAATGGCTCCTGTGATCCCAATCCCACTGGGAATGGCTCCTGTGATCCCAATCCCACTGGGAATGGCTCCTGTGATCCCAATCCCACTGGGAATGGCTCCTGTGATCCCAATCCATCGGGAATGGCTCCTGTGATCCCAATCCCATCGGGAATGGCTCCTGTGATCCCAATCCCATCAGGAATGGCTCCTGTGATCCCAATCCCATCAAGGAATGGCTCCTGTGATCCCAATCCACTGGGAATGGCTCCTGTGATCCCAATCCCACTGGGAATGAAAGCCCACTTGTGATCCCAACCCAT
>JAKWBO010000477.1:10562-43652 GCA_034336685.1 Luscinia luscinia
CCATCGGGAATGGCTCCTGTGATCCCAATCCCACTGGGAATGGCTCCTGTGATCCCAATCCCACTGGGAATGGCTCCTGTGATCCCAATCCCATCGGGAATGGCTCCTGTGATCCCAATTCCATCGGGAATGGCTCCTGTGATCCCAATCCCACTGGGAATGGCTCCTGTGATCCCAATCCCATCGGGAATGGCTCCGTTGATCTTGTTATCCTGGTTATCCCATGACTGATTGATTTGTCCTGTGATTTATTGATCCATGGTTTATTAATCCCGTGAGACTTTTATCCCATCATTGATTGATCCATTCTTTTTTTGCCCATGATTGATTTATCTAATGGTTGTTTGATCTGATTATTGGTTTATACCGTGGTTTATTGATCCATGATTGATTTATCCTATGATTATTTAATCCTGTGATTGATTTTTCCTCATATTTATTTACCCCATTATTGATTGATTGGTGTCATCATTGATTGATCTCATTATTAATTCATCCATGATTAATTTATGCCATGATTTATCCATCCCATGATTGATTAATCCCGTGATTTATTTGTCCCATGATTAATTTATGCCATGATTTATCCATCCCTTGATTGATTAATCTCGTGATTGATTAATCCCTTTATTTGCCCCATGATTGATTTACCCCATGATTTATTAACCCCATGATTGATTTATCCTGTGATTTATCCATCCCATGATTGATTAATCCCATGATTTATCCATCTCCTGATAGATTAATCTCATTATTGATTTATTCCAATATTTATTTATCCCTTGATTGATTGATTCCATTATTTATTTACCCCTTTATTGATTTATCCCATGATTTATCCGTCCCGTGATTAATTAATCCTGTTATTGGTTTATCCCATCATTTATCCATGCCAAGACTGATTGATTTACCCCATGATTGATTTATCCCTCGATTTATCCATCCCATGATTGACTGATTAATCCTGTGATTGATTTATCCCATTGTTCATTCATCCCGTGATTGATTCATCCCATTTTTTTCTTACCCCATGATTCATTTATGCCATAGTTTCTCTACCCCATGATTGATTAATCCCGTGATTGATTAATCCTGTGATTGATTTATCTGATTTTTTTCTTACCCCATTTATCCCATTATTTATTTACCCCATGATCAATTTATCCCCTGATTTATCCATCCCATGATTTATTTATCCCGTGATTGATTAATCCCGTGATTGATTTATCCCTGATTTATCCATCATATGATTTATTTACCCCATGATTGATTTATCCCATGATTGATTAAGCCTTTTGATTGATCAATCTGGTGATTAATTTATCCCATTATTTATTTACTCCATGATTGATTTATCCCATGGTTTATCTACCCCATGATTGATTAATCCCGTGATTGATTGATTCCATGATTGATTTATCCCATGATTTATTTACCCCATGATTGATTTATCCCGTGGTTTATTTACCCCATGATTGATTTATCCCATGATTTATTTACCCCATGATTGATTGATCCCATGGTTTATTTATCACATGACTGATTTATCCAATGATTGATTAATCCCGTGTCACATTATTTATTTACCCATTGTTTATTAATCCCATAATTGATTTATTCCAGAATTTATTTACCCCATGATTGATTTATTCCCTGATTTATCCATCCCGTGATTTATTAATTCCATGATTGATTAATCTCGTGATTGATTGATCCATTATTTATCCACCCCTTGATCGATTTTTCCCCCGATTTTTCCACCCCATGATTTATTCATCCCCTTTTCCCTCCCCCCTCTCCCTCCGGAGCTTTTCCCTGTTTTTTTTATTTTTCCACCCATAACTTTAACGAGCAGCTCCTGCTCCGAGCGGAGCTTTGGGGGAGGCTCTTCCCGAGGGCCTGGGCAGGGGGGGCTGGAATTCCGCCGGCGCCTCCGGAAACTGCGGGCCCGAAAATTCCCAAATTCCTGGGGAATCGGCGGGGAGGGAATCCTGGAATTTCCAGGTTTGGGGCTTTTTTGGGAAGATCTGGACAGGGATTTGAGATGGCAGACAGGGAATGCATTTCAATGGAATATTAGGATTTCGGGCTGGAATTCCCAAAGAATTCCCAAAAAATCCCCAAAGAATTCCCAAAAAATAAAAAAAAAATCCGCGCTTCTCCTGTGCCGGGTGGGAATGAGCGGGGAGAGAGGATTCCAGCAAATCCTGGAATTTCCAGTTTTGGGGCTTTTTTTTGGGGAGATCTGGATTTGAGATAGCAAACAGGGAATGCATTCCAATGGAATATTAGGATTTCGGGCTGGAATTCCCAAAGAATTCCCAAAAAATCCCCAAAAAACCTGTGCTTCTCCTGTGCCTGGTGGGAATGAGCGGGAGAGAGGATTCCATCAAATCCTGGAATTTCCAGGTTTTGGGGCTTTTTTGGGGAGATCTGGACAGGGATTTGAGATGGCTTCTAATGGAAAATTGAAATTTCGGGCTGGAATTCCCAAAAATCCCAAAAAAAAAATAAAATTAAAAAAAAAAAAAAATTTAAAAAAATCCTGGAATTTCCAGGTTTTGGGGATTTTTTTTGGGAGAGATCTAGACAGGGATTTGAATGGAATATTAGGATTTCACCTTGCAATTGCCAAAGAATCCCCAAAAAATCCCAAAAATTCCACGCTTTTCCCGTGCTTGCTGGGAATGAGCAAAGAAAGAGGATTCCAGCAAATCCTGGAATTTCCAGTTTTTGGGGATTTTTTTGGGAGATCTGGACAGGGATTTGAGATGTCAAACATGGAGTCGCTCCGATGGAATATTGGGATTTTGGGCTGGAATTCCCAAAAAATTCCCAAAAAATCTCAAAAATCCCCAAAAATCCACATTTCTCCTGTCCCGGGTGGGAATGAGTAAGGAGAGAGAAGTCCAGCAGATCCTGGAATTTCCAGTTTTTGGGTTTTGTTATTTTGGGAGATCTCGACAGGGATTTGAGATGGCTTCCAATGGAATATTGGGATTTCAGACTGGAATTCCCAAAGAATCCCCAAAAATAAAAAAAATCCCCAAAAATTCCACGCTTTTCCCATGCTTGCTGGGAATGAGCAAAGAAAGAGGATTCCAGCAAATCCTGGAATTTCCAGTTTTTGGGGATTTTTTTGGGGAGATCTGGACAGGGATTTGAGATGGCAAACAGGGAATGGCTTCCGATGGAATATTGAGATTTTGGGCTGGAATTCCTAAAAATTCCCAAAAATCTCAAAAATTCCCAAAAATCCCCATAAAATCCACATTTCTCCTGTGCCTGAGTAAGGAGAGAGAGAATTCCAGAAAATTCTGGAATTTCCAGGTTTTGGGGGTTTTTTGGGAGACCTGGACAGGGATTTGAAATGGCTTCCAATGGAATATTGGGATTTCGGGCTGGAATTCTCAAAAATAAAAAAAAATCCCCAAAAATAAAATTAAAAAAAAAATCCAAAAAAAATCCTGGAACTTCCAGTTTTTGGGGATTTTTTTTGGGAGAGATCTAGACAGGGATTTGAATGGAATATTAGGATTTCAGGCTGCAATTCCCAAAAAATCCCCAAAAAATCCGTGCTTCTTCTGTGCCAGGTGGGAATGAGTAAGGAGAGAGGATTCCAGCAAATCCTGGAATTTCCAGGTTTTGGGGTTTTTATTTTTGGGGGAGATCTGGACAGGAATTTGAGTTGGCTTCCAATGGAATATTGAATTTTTCGGGCTGGAATTGCCAAAATTCCCGAAAAATCCATTCCTGGAATTTTTTTAGGGGGATTTTGGGAAGCAGCTGCAGGTTCCTTCTCAGGCAGAATTCCAAGGGAAAAAAAAAAAAAAAAAAAAGAAAATAAAAAAGGAGGGGAGGTTCCTGCACCCCCAGGCCGGGAATGGAAAAGTCGCAGCGAGAGGAGATGGATTTGCCAAAATCGCCGCCGGAATCTTGGATGGGAAAAGGGAAAACTTTTTTTTTTTTTTTTTTTTCCATGGGCAGGAAAAAGCAGCACGGAAAGATCTGGGGAGGGAAGGTTGGAAATAAAAATATCCGAATTTATCCCGGGATATTCCCTGAGAGGGAAGGGGAGGGGCTGGGCTGGGCTCTGAGCCAAAGGGGGGGGCGGGGCTGAGAGTTTGGGGGTTTTTTTTGGGAATTTTGAAGGGGTTTTAGGGGACTTTGAGGGGTTTTTTAGGGGATTTTGTGGGGGTTTTTAGGGATTTTGAGGTATTTTTAAAAGGATTTTGAGGTATTTTTTTGGGAGTTTTGGGGGTTTATGGGGATTTTGAGGGTTTTTTGGGAATTTTGAGGGGGTTTTTGGGAATTTTGAAGGGGTTTTTAGGGGATTTTGATGGATTTTTAGGGATTTTCAGGTATTTTTTGGGAATTTTAAGGGAGTTTTTGCGAATTTTGAGGGGGTTTTTTTGGAGATTTTGAGGGTTTTTTTAAGGGGATTTTGTGGTGGTTTTTTAGGGGATTTTGAGGTATTTTTAAAAGGATTTTGAAATATTTTTACAAGGATTTCGAGATATTTTTTGGGAATTTTGTGGGGGTTTGGGGAATTTTAAAGGGTTTTTTGGGAATTTTGAAGGGGTTTTTAGGGGACTTTGAGGGTTTTTTAGAGGATTTTGATGTATTTTTAGGGATTTTGAGATATTTTTAAAAAGGATTTTGAGGTATTTTTGGGAATTTCGAGGGTTTTTTGGGAATTTTGAGGGGGTTTTTTAGGGGATTTTCAGGTATTTTTTGGGAATTTTAAGGGAGTTTTTGCGAATTTTGAGGGGGTTTTTTTTTGGAGATTTTGAAGGTTTTTTAGGGGACTTTGTGGTGGTTTTTTAGGGGATTTGATGTATTTTTTAGGGGATTTTGAGGTATTCTTAAAAGGATTTCGAGGTATTTTTGGGAATTTTGGGGGCTTTTTGGGAATTTTAAAGGGTTTTCTGGGAATTTTGAGGGGTTTTTAGGGAATTTGAGGGGTTTTTTAGGCATTTTGTGGTTGTTTTTCGGGGATTTTGAGGTATTTTTAAAAGGATTTTGAAATATTTTTTGGGAATTTTGAGGGGTTTTTCTGGGGATTTTGAAGGGTTTTTTAGGGAATTTTCTGGGCTTTTTTAGGGGATTTTAAGGGGTTTTTTTTTACTTTTGGGGGTTTTATAAGGGACCTTTAAGGTCTTTTTTTGGAAGTTTTGAGGGGTTTTTAGGGAATTTTGAGGAGTTTTTTAGGAGGGATTTGTGGTGGTATTTAGGGGATTTTTAAGGGTTTTTGAATTTTGAGGGGTTTTATAAGGGAATTTTGAGGTATTTCTTGGAAGTTTTGAGGGGTTTTTTTAAGGGCATTTTAAAGGGTTTTTTTGGGAAATTTTGTGGGTTTTTTAGGGGATTTTGAGGTGTTTTTTTGAATTTTGAGCGTTTTTTAGGGAATTTTAAGGAGTTTTTTAGGGGGGATTTGTGGTGGTTTTTTAAGATTTTTGGGATTTTTAGGGGTTTTTTAGGGTTTTTTGGGACTTTTGAGGTATTTTTTTAATTTTGAGGGGTTTTATAAGGGATTTTAAGATATTTTGATTTTGAGGTGATTTATAAGGAAATTTTAAGGTCTTTTTAGGAAATTTTTAGTTGTTTTTTGGAAGTTTTCAGGGGTTTTTTAAGGGGAAGTTTGAGGTCTTTAGGGATTTTTGAGGGTTTTTTGGGAATTTTGAGGGGGTTTTTAGGGAATTTTGGGGTGTTATTGGGGGGATTTTGAGGGGTTTTGGGGGAATTTTGGGGAGTTTTTTTAGGGGATTTTGAAGGTTTTTAGGAATTTTTGAGGGATTTTTAGGGAATTTAGTGGTGTTTTTTTAGGGTATTTTGAGGGTTTTTTTGAGGATTTTTTTTAATTTTGAGGGATTTTTAGGGAATTATGAGGAATTTTTAAGGGGATTTGTGGTGTTTTTAGGGAACTTTGGGGGTTTTTAGGAATTTTGAGGGTTTTTCAGAGGATTTGTGCTGGGTTTTTAGGGGGCTTTGAGAGGTTTTTTAGGGGATTTTGTGGTGTTTTTAGGGGATTTTGCAGGGATTTTCTGGGAATTTTGTTGGGTTATTCTGGGAATTTTTAAGGGGTTTTTTTGGAGTTTTGAAGGGGTTTTTAGGGGGCTTTGAGGGGTTTTTTTAGGGGATTTTGAGGGGGGTTTTAGGGAACTTTGAGGGGTTTTTGGAAAATTTCAAGAGGGGTTTTTTGGGGGATTTGTGGTGGGTTTTTTTAGGGGATTTTGAGAAATTTTATTTTAATTTTGAGGAGTTTTATAAGGGAATTTTGGGGTCTTTTTTGGAAGTTTTGAGGGGTTTTTAGAGAGTTTTGAGGGTTTTTAGGGAGGATTAGTTGTGGTTTTTTGGGACTTTGGATGGGTTATTTTGGGGATTTTGAAGTTTTTTGGGGAATTTTGAGGGGTTGTTTTTAGGAATGTTGGGATCATTTTTAGGGAATTTTGAACTCGTCATTTAGGGGATTTCGAGGTTTCTGTTAGGGAATGCTGAAGTCTTTTTTTGGAAGTTTGGAGGTTTTTTTAAAAGGAATTTTAAGATCTTTTTAGGAAATTTTGAAGTCTTTATTTAGGGGATTTTGGGATCATTTTTGGGGAATTTTGAGGTAGTTTTTTCATGGATTTGAGCTGTTATTTAAAGGAATTTTTAGGTGTTTTTATTTGGGAATGAAGGATGAACATCCAGCCTGTCCCAAATCCCAGAATTCTGGGGTGGGGAAAAATCCTGGAATTTTCCAAGGGATGGAAACTCCATCCCAAGGCAGAGCAACCTCCTGGGAAAAAGGGAAAAAAATTAATATTCCCAGAAAAAAAAAAAAGGAATATTTATGGGGAAAAATGGGAATATTTATTCCCAGGAAAAAATGATATTCCCAGAAAAAAGTGGATATTCCCAGGAAAAATTAGTATTCCTAAAAAGATAAAGTGGATATTCCTAGGAAAAATGAGTGTTCTCAGGAAAAACGAGTATTTCCAGGAAAAAATGGAATATTTATGGGGAAAATGGGAATATTTTTATTTTCTGGGATATTCCCAGAAAAAAAAAGGGTATTCCTGGGAAAAATAACTATTCCCATGAAAAATGGATTTTCCCAGAAAAAACGAGTATTCCCAAAAAAAAAAAAAAAAAAAAAAAAAAAGGAATGTTTATAGGAAAAAGTGAATATTCCTAGGACAAAGGGATATTCCCAGGAAAAGTGGGTATTCCCAGAAAAAAAATTAGTATTTCCAAAAAAGTGGACATTCCCAGAAAAAAATTGATATTCCCAGAAAAAAAAAAAAAAAGGATATTCCTAAGAAAAATGAGTATTCCCAGGAAAAGGAAAAACGAATATTCCCAGGAAAAAATTGGAATATTTGTGAGGAAAAATTTGGAATATTTTTCCCCAGGAAAAAAGTGATATTCCCAGAAAAAATGGATATTCCCAGAAAAAAAGTGGCTACTCCTAGGAAAAATAGATCCTGGAATGTTTGGGATCCAAAAAATCCTGGAATATTTGGGATCCGAGGGATCCTGGAATGTTTGGGATCCAGGGGATCCTGGAGAAGAATTCGGGGTGCAGGACCCAGGAGTGGCTTCCAATGGAATTTTGGGATTTTGGGGTTGGAATTCCCAAAGATTCTGTGGCTGCTCCAGCCCTGGGGCATTATGGGATGGCAGGAGCTGCCCCACGGGATTGGGATCATCCCAAAGATCCCGTCCCAAACCAGTCTGGGGTCATCCCAAAGATCCCATCCCAAACCAGTCTGGGATCATGGGAATTTTCCCAGTTTCCCAGTTCCCAAATCCCAGTTCCCAGTTCCCATTTTCCGTTTCCCCATTCCCATTTTCCATTTCCCATGTCCCAGTTCCCCATTCCCAATTCCCATGTCCCAGTTCACAATTCCCAGTTCTCACATCCCCATTCCCAGTTCACAATTCCCAGTTCCCGTATCCCATTTCCCCATTCCTCAGTTCTCCAGATCCCATTCCCCATATCCCTGTTCCCAATTCCCAGTTCCCCATTCCCAATTCCCAGTTCCTCATTCCCATTTCCCAGTTCCCCATTCCCATTTCCCATGTCCCTGTTCACAATTCCCAGTTCCCACGTCCCAGTTCACAATTCCCAGTTCTCACATCCCCATTCCCAGTTCCCCAGTTCCCGTATCCCATTTCCCCATTCCCCAGTTTTCCAGATCCCATTCCCCATATCCCTGTTCCCAGTTCCCCACACCCCATTTCCCAGTCCCCACATCCCAATTCCCATATCCCAGTTCATCCTTTCCCATTTTCCAATCCCCAGTTCCCATTTCCCCACATCCCTTTCCCCATATCCCATTTCCCATTCTCCATTTTTCCACTTCCCCAGTTCCCATTTCCCAGTTCCCATTTCCCAGTCCCCCGTTTCCCAGTTCCCATTTCTCCACATCCCATTTCCCAGTCTCCATCCCATTCCCATCCTCCCCATTCCCCCTTTTCCTGATTTCTCTGGGACAAAATCCCATATCCCAGTTGCCACATCCCAGTTCCCCATTTTCCAGTTCCCATTTCCCCACATCCCCTTCCCCAATTCCCTGTTTCCCATATCCCAGTTCCCCACATCCCATATTCCAACTCCCATCTCCCAGTTCCCCACATCCATTTCCCCATATCCCATTTCCAAATTCCCCATTTCCCTTTCCTGACATCCCTTTTCCCATATCCCATATCCCAGTTCCATTTCCCGCTTCCCCATTTTCCTTCTGTCTCATCCGAGTTCCCATTTCCCAATCCCCATATCCCATATCCCATTCCCAGTTCCCACATCCCATTTCCCACTTCCTCATCCTATTCCCATCCTCCCCATTCCCCTTTTCCCGATTTCTCCTGGACAAAACCCATATCCCAGTTCCCATTTCCCAGTTCCCATTTCCCAGTTCCCATTTCCCAGTTCCCATATCCCAATTCCCAACTCCCAGTTCTCAGCTCCCAGTTCCCAGTTCCCATATCCCAGTTCCCATTTCCCAGTCCCCCATCCCATTCCCATCCTCCCCATTCCCCTTTTCCCGATTTCTCTGCAGTGCTCAGGGAAGCCCAGGAATGATCCCAAACCCCAGAACCAATCCCAGACCCCTGATCCCAAACCCAGAACCGATCCCAAACCTCTGATCCCAAACCCAGAACCGATCCCAAACCCCTGATCCCAAAACCCAGAACCGATCCCAAACCCCTGATCCCAAACCCCTGCTCCCAGTCTCAGCCCGGATCCCAGTCCCAGACCCGATCCCAGACCCAATCCCTATTCCAAACCCCTGATCCCAATCCCAGAGCCGATCCCAATCCTGGACCCGATCCCAGTCCCAGAATTGATCCCAATCCCAGTCCCAGAGCCGATCCTAGTCCCAGAATTGATTCCAATCCTAGTCCCAGAGCCGATCCCAATCCTAATCCCAGAGCCAATCCCCAGTCCCAGCCCCCGATCCCAAAGCCCAGAAGATCTGATCCCAATCCCAGTCCCAGAGCCGATCCCAAACCCCAGACCTGATCCTGATCCCCAGTCCCAGTCCCAGACCTGATCCAAATCCTGACCCCAATCCCCAGTCCCAGACCCATCCCAGTCCCGATCCCCGATCCCAGTCCCAAACCTGATCCCAATCCCAATCCCAGGAGCTGATTCCAGTCCCAGACCCGATCCCAAGTCCTCAATCCCAGTCCCAGACCCAGTCCCTGTCCCAGACCCCGGTCCTGATCCCAGTCCCAGACCCGATCCCAGTCCCAGGACTGATCCCCAATCCCGACTTGATCCCAGTCCCAGAGCTGATCCCAGTCCCGGTCCCAGTCCCAGAGCTGATCCCGGTCCCAGCCCCGATCCCAAACCCGAATGATCCTGATCCCAGGAATGATCCTGGTCCCGGTCCCACAGTCCCAGTCCCCGGTCCCAGGTCCCGATCCCAGCCCCGGTCCCCAATCCCAGTCCCGGTCCCAGCGGTCCCAGACCCGGTCCCGATCCCAGGAATGATCCCAGTCTCAGCCCCAGTCCCCAGTCCCAGTCCCGATCCCCAGTCCCCGGCCCCAGCCCCGGTCCCAGTCCCAGTCCCGGTCCCATCGGTCCCGGTCCCAGTCCCGGTCCCCAGTCCCAGTCCCAGTCCTGGTCCCAGGCCGGTCCCAGCCTGGTGCCGGTCCCAGCCCGGTGCCGGTCCCAGCCCGTCTCTCCCGGCCGCGGCCCCGCCGCCCGGGGAGCGCTCCCCGCTGTAACCCGAGCCGAGCCGCTGCCGGCGGCGCGGGGAGCTGACCCCGCATCCCGCGGGAGCCGCCAACGAGGAGCGAGTGAAGAATTCCAGAGGCGGATTTGGCTTCCTGCTGCCGCTGCCGCCGCCGCAGACGGACACGGGGAGGCGGCGCCGCTTCCAGCGC
The DNA here is from genome assembly GCA_034336685.1 of Luscinia luscinia. Lineage (NCBI taxonomy): Eukaryota > Metazoa > Chordata > Aves > Passeriformes > Muscicapidae > Luscinia > Luscinia luscinia. Next base: position 20,940 of record JAKWBO010000477.1, read on the forward strand.
TTCCCGGCCTTCCTCCGCACCTGGAGCGGCTCGAGGGGGCGGGAAACCGGGAAAAGCAGCGGGGCAGCTGTGCCAGCTCGGGGGTGGCTTCGTTTAATTTTTTTTGGGATGCCGTGGGGGCCGTTCCCAGCTGGCAGCCATTTCCCGGGAAAAGGGGAGAGGCTGGCAGGAATAAATCAGGGATCACAGGAGGGGTCACATGTGGTTCCCGGCAGGAATTGCAGGTGCGGGGCCGGGAGGGGCCGGGAGCAGCTGCTGATGGATCAGGTGGGAGGCTGGCAGCTCGTTCCAGAGGCAGGGAATGGGGGCTGGGACTGGGAATGGGGGCTGGGCTCACTGGGAATGGCCAGGATTCATTGGGAATGGGGGGCTGGGACTGGGAATGGGGCTGGGGGCTCTCTGGGAATGGCCAGGATTCATTGGGAATGGGGGCTGGGACTGGGAATGGGGGCTGGGGCTCACTGGGAATGGGGCTGGGGCTCACTGGGAATAGCCAGGATTCATTGGGAATGGGGGCTGGGACTGGGAATGGGGGCTGGGGCTCACTGGGAATAGCCAGGATTCATTGGGAATGGGGGCTGGGACTGGGAATGGGGGCTGGGGGCTCACTGGGAATGGGGGCTGGGATTGGGAATGGGGCTGGGACTGGGAATGGGGGCTGGGACTCACTGGGAATAGCCCAGGAATGGGAATGGGATTGGGGGCTGAGACCCTGGGAATGGGGCTGGGGCTCTCTGGGAATGGCCAGGATTCATTGGGAATGGGGGCTGGGACTGGGAATGGGGGGGCTGGGGCTCTCTGGGAATAGCCCAGGATTCATGGGAATGGGGGCTGGGACTGGGAATGGGGGCTGGGACTCACTGGGAATGAGCTGGGACTCACTGGGAATGGCCAGGATGGGACTGGGAATGGGGGCTGGGACTGGGAATGGGGGCTGGGGCTCTCTGGGAATGGCCAGGATTCATTGGGAATGGGAGCTGGGACTGGGAATGGGGCTGGGGCTCTCTGGGAATGGCCAGGATTCATTGGGAATGGGGGCTGGGGCTCACTGGGAATGGGGACTGGGATTGGGAATGGGGGCTGGGACTGGGAATGGGGGGCTGGGGCTCACTGGGAATGGGACTGGGATTGGGAATGGGGGCTGGGACTGGGAATGGGGCTGGGGCTCTCTGGGAATGGCCAGGATTCATTGGGAATGGGGGGCTGGGACTGGGAATGGGGGCTGGGGCTCTCTGGGAATGGCCAGGACTGCGATTGGGAATGGGGGCTGGGACTGGGAATGGGGGCTGGGGCTCACTGGGAATGGGGACTGGGATTCACTAGGAATGGGATTCATTGGGAATGGGCACTGGGATTAATTTGGAAGAGGGGCTGGACTGGGAATGGGGCTGGGATTCATTGGGAATGGGGACTGGGATTAGTTTGGAATAGCCAAATTTGGGAATGGGGGCTGGGATGCACTGGGAATGGGGGCAGGGACTGGGAATGGGGGACTGGGATTCCTTAGGAATGCCAGGAATATGGAATGGGCACTGGGATTAATTGGGAATGGGGGCTGGATTCAGATTCCTTGGGAATGGGGGGCTGGGGAACACTCCAGGGACTCCTAGAATGGTTTGGGACAGACGAATTTTAGGATTTTGGGAGTTGTCCCATTCCATGAGCAGGGATGGCTCTGCTCCCGGGATATTCCAGGGATGGAATTCCATCCCAAAATCCCAAAATTCCATTGGAAGCCACTCCTGGGTCCTGTCCAGCCTGTATCCTGAATTTCTGTCCAGCTCTCCTGGAGCATGGAAGGGATTTTGGGAATTCTGGCATCCCAAATTGCTTGTCCTGGAATATGAAATGGATTTTTGGGAATTCTGGCATCCCAAATCCCTCTCCTGGAGTATGGAAGGGATTTTGGGAATCCTGGCATCCCAAATCCCTCTCCTGGAACATGGAAGGGATCTTTGGGAATTCTGGCATCCCAAATTGATTTCCTGGAATATGGAAGGGATTTTTGGAATTCTGGCATCCCAAATCGCTCCTGGAGTATGGAAGGGATCTTTAGAATTCTGGCATTTCAAATCCTCTCCTGGAGCATGGAAGGGATTTTGGGAATTCTGGCACTGAATCAGCTCACCTAGAAGTACAGAAAGGATTTTTGGGAATTCTGGCATCCCAAATTGATTTCCTGAATATGAAAGGATTTTGGAGTTCTTCCAAATCTCCGGAGCATGAAGGATTTTTGGGAATTTGGCACCAAACCAGCTCACCTGGATACAGAAAGGATTTTGGGAATTCTGGCTTCCCAAATTGATTTCTGGCTATGAAAGGATTGGGATTTCTGGCCAAATCTCCTGGAGCATGACGGATTTATGGGAATCGGCTTCCAAACTCCTGGAGCGTGAAAGGGATTTTGGGAATTCTGGCATCCCAAATTCCTCTCCTGGAGTATGAAACGGGATTTTTGGGAATTCTGGCATCTGAAATCTAGTCTCCTGAAGTATGGAAGGATCTTTGGGAATTCTGGCATCCCAAATCCGATTTCCTGGAGCATGGAAGGGATTTTGGGAATTCTGGCATCCCAAATTGATTTCCCTGGAGTATGGAAGGATTTTTGGGAATTCTGGCATCCCAAATCCCTCTCCTGAAGTATGGAAGGGATCTCTGGGAATTCTGGCATCCCAAATTGATTTTCTGGAATGTAGAAGGGAGTTTTGAGAACTCTGGCTTCTGAAATCGCTCTCCTGGAGTATGGAAAGGGATTTTTGGGAATTCTGGCTCCAGGATTTTTTCCAACCCCAGAAATTCCCAGATTCCCTGGATCCTCGTGGCCATCCAGCGTCCCGCAGGATCTGAGCTGGAATCTCCTCCCAAAAAATCTCCAAAGTTTGGGTCTCCCGGGCCGCAGGGAAATCGGGAGCAGCTCGGATCCCAAGAATTCCTCCCTGCGGAGCCGTGCGGGCCTCGGGCCCGGATTCCTGAGCTGCTGAATTCCAGGAGCCGCCGGGCTGGCAGCGGCTCGGGATCGGGAGCGGGCCAGAGCCGCGGAGCCAAGGGACGTCACGGAGCCGGGAGCGCACGGAGCGCTGAGTTCATGGAGCAAAATGTCCCGGAAAAAAAATAATAAATCCAGCCTGGCCAGGATCCCGCGGGCCGGGAATGAGCCGGGAAAGGGGCAGGAGTGAGCCGGAAAAGGGACATGGAAAAAATGTCCTGGAAAAAATCCAGCCCGGGCCAGGATTCAGCGGGGGCCGGAATGAGCCGGGAAAAGGGGACATGGAGCAAAAATGTCCTGGGAAAAAAAAATCCAGTCCTGGGACAGGATCCAGCGGGGCCGGAATGAGCCGGGAAAAGGGGCAGGAGTGAGCCGGGAAAAGGGACATGGAAAAAATGTCCTGGAAAAAAATCCATCCCGGCCAAGATCTGCGGGCCGGAATGAGCCGGGAAAAGGGCAGGAGCGAGCCGGGAAAAGGGACATGGAAAAAATGTCCTGGAAAAAATTCCATCTCAGGCCAAGATCCAGCGGGGCCGGGAATGAGCTGGGAATGAGCCGGGAAAAGGGGACATGGAGCAAAATGTCCTGGAAAAACCAAAAATCCAGTCCAGGCCAGGATCCGGCGGGGCCAGGAATGAGCCGAAAGGGGCAGGAGCGAAGCCGGAAAGGGACATGGAAAAAATGTCCCGGAAAAATCCATCCGGCTAAGATCAGCGGGGCTGGAATGAGCCAGGAAAGGGGATATGAGCCGGAAAAGGAGACGGAAAAAGGGCAGGAGGAGCCGGAAAAGGGACATGGAGCAAAATGTCCCGGAAAAAAATCCATCCTGGGCCAGGATCCGGCGGGGCCGGAATGAGCCGAAAAGGGGCAGAGCCGAAAGGAGCGAAATGAGCCGATAAAGGGACAGGAGCCGGGAATGATCCAGAAGAAAGGGATGGGAATGAGCTGGGAATGAGCCGGGAAAGGGGGATGGGAACCGAATGAGCCCGGAAAGGGGATAGGAATCGAATGAGCCGGGAAAGGGGGCGGATCCCTCGGGGTTTGTGAGGTCAGGGAATGCTGCACCTCCCATGGAATTCCTTGGGAGTATTCTGGGATGAGATCCGGAGAGATTTTCCATTTTTCCTGCTGTGCTGGGAAAGGGCTGAGCCCTGGGGAGCAGCAGGAAAATGCTGGGAAAAGGTTGGGAACGGCTGGAAACAGGCTGGGAAACGCCTCAGGTAAGAGTTTTGGGAATATTAGGCTGGGAACGGTTGGATTCTAGCCTGAGTCTCATGCCCAGGTGGAACCGCATCCCTGATGTGGGTTGCGGATTCCCATTCCCAGGAATACTGCCCTGGATGAGGTGGACTGAGAGGTTCGGGTTTTCCACTAGTCTGAATCCCTTCCATGACCTGACGCTTTTTCTGGAATTCTCCTTCCAGCCCTCCCATGTCCAGGACCTCGTGCCGGAATGCGGACAATCATGGGAATCACTGGGGAAAAGAGGAAGGAAAAGGGAGAAGGGAGAAGGAGAAGGGCAAAGAGAAAAGAAGGAGAGAAGGGAAGAGGGAAGGAAAAGGAAAATTTAAAAGGTCAGAGGAAAGGGAAAATAAAAAGGGAAATTAGAAAGGAAAAGGAGAAGGAAAAGGAAAGGAGAAGAAAAGGGAACAGGAGGAAGGAAGAGAAAAGGAAAAGGAAGAAGAGAAAATGAAGGGGAAAAGGGGAACAGGAAACGAGGAAAGGGGGAAGGAGAAAGGAAAGGGAAAAAGGGGAAGAGAAAAGGAAAAGGAGAAAGGGAAGGGAAAGAGAAAGGGAAAGAGAAAATTTGAAGGGGAAAAGGAAAATGAAAAGAGAAAAGCTGAAATGGAAAGGAGAAGGAAAAGGGAAAAGAAAAAAGGAGAAAGGAGAATGGAAAAGGGAAAATGAGAAAGGAAAGGGAAAAGGAAAGGGAAGAAAAGGAGAAGGAAAGGGAAAAGAAAGGAAAGGAAATGAAGGAATTCCTCAAGGGTCTTGACCCACATTCCCAATTAATGACACAAATTCGGATTTAATTAATTCCCACATCAACAACATGAAATTCCAGCATGTGATTGATTATTCCCAAAAAATGCAGCCCAGCCCCCCACCCCACACTCCAGGAAATCAGTTCGGGAATTGAGTTCTGGGATCAGTACCAGGATCAGTTCCAAGAAATCAGTTCTGGGATCAGTGCCAGGATTGGTTTCGGGATCAGTTCTGGGATCAATTCCAGGATCAGTTCCAGAATCAGGTCTAGGTTCACTCCAGGATCCGGCTCCAGGATCAGTTCCAAGAAATCAGTTCCAGGATCAGTCCTGGGATCGGTTCTGGGATCAGTTCTGGGATCAATTCCAGAATAAGTTCTGGATCAGTGCCAGGATCGGTTCTGGGATCAAGCGATTCCAAGCAGGAAATGGATCAGGAAATGGCTCTGGGAGGCCAAAAGTTCCATGAGCATCCACAGATCCCAGGACAGGAATTCCCAGGATTTTCGGATGGATCCAGGAGATCCAAATGTTCCATGAGCAGGAATCTCAGGACAGGAATTCCTGAGAATTTCCTGGAGTGGATCCCAGAGATCCAAGTAGTTCTGTGAAGGGCAGAAATTCCCAAGAATTCCGGAGGAGATCCGAGAGATCCAAGTGTTCAGTGATCCCGAATCCGGACAGGAATTCCAGAGATTCCCAGAGCAGATCCCAGAGTTCCACAGGCAGGAATCCTGGGGCAGGGATTCCCAGGAATTCCCAAGGATTCCCAAGTGGTTCTGATAGATCTGAGTGTTCCGTGATCCAGAATCCTGGGACAAAAAATTCCCCAAGGATTCCTGGAAAGATCCGAGAGATCCGAGTCCATGAGGGCAGGAATTCCCAAGAATTCCCAGAGTAGATCCAAGAGATCCAAGAGTTCCACAGGCAGGAATCCTGGGACAGATTCTGAGATTCCTGGGATCCAAGAGTTCCAGGGCAGGAATTCCAAATATTCCTGTGATCCAGAGATCCAAGTGTTCCAGGGCAGGAATTCCCGAGGATTCCTGGAGTGGATCCGAGAGATCCAAGTGTTCCACAGGCAGGAATTCCCAAGAATTCCTAGAGGCAGATCCAAGAGATCCAAGTTCTGTGATCCCATGAATCCTGGGGCAGGAATTCCCGAGGATTTCTGGGGTGGATCCAAGAGTTCCATTGAGGGCAGGAATTCCCAGGATTCCCAGAGCAGATCCCAGAGATCCAAGTGTTCCACAGGCAGGAATCCTGGGCAGGATTCCCAGGAATTCCCAGAGCAGATCCAAGAGTTCCACAGGCAGGAATTCTGGGGCAGGGATTCTTGGGTGGATCCAAGAGATCCAAATATTCTGTGATCCAGAATCCTGAGGCAGGAATTCCTGAGGATGCCCAGAGCAGATCCCAGAGATCCAAGAGTTCACAGGCAGGAATCCTGGGACAGGAATTCCTGAGGATTCCCGGAGGAGATCTGAGAGATCTAAGTGTTCAGTGATCCAGAATTCCAGGACAGGAATTCCCAGGAGTGGATCCAAGAAATCCAAGTGTTCTTGTGATCTGCAATCCTGGGACAGGATTTCCTAAGGATTCCTGGGTGGATCTGAGAGATCCAAATCCATGAAGGGCAGGAATTCCCAAGGATTCCTGGAGCTGATCCAAGAGATCCAGGTGTTCAGTGATCCGAATCCCAGGGCAGGAAATCCCAAGGATTTCTGGAGTAGATCCAAGAGATCCAAGTGTTCCATGAAGGGCAGGAATTCCCAAGGATTCCCAGAGCAGATCCAAGAGTTCCACAGGCAGGAATTCTGGGGCAGGAATTCCCGGAGCAGATCCAAGAGATCCAAGTGTTCAGTGATCCAGAATTCGGGACAGGAATTCCCAGAGTGAATTGAGAGATCCGAGTGTTCAGTGATCCGAATTCTGTGAGCAGATCCAAGAGATCCAAGTGTTCAGTGATCAGGAATTCCCAGGAATTCTCAGAGCAGATCCAAGAGATCCAAGTGTTCAGTGATCAGGAATTCCCAGGAATTCTCAGAGCAGATCCAAGAGATCCAAGTGTTCAGTGATCAGGAATTCCCAGGAATTCCCAGAGGAGATCCAAGAGATCCAAGTGTTCTGTGATCAGGAATTCTCAGGAATTCCTCAGAGAGATCCAAGAGATCCAAGTGTTCCGTGATCCGAATTCCCAGGAATTCCCAGAGTGGCTCCTCTGTCCCTGGATATCCCGGAATTCCTGAGATCCTCTGAAATGTCGGTGCTCCTCCCGGCGGGATCGGGCAGGAAAAGGTCCCTGGATCCGGGAATCCGCTGTCCCCTGGAATTCCGGCCGGAATTCCCGTCCTAGCTCCGGAGCTGGCCCGTCTTCCTGTCCCGGTCTTTGCTCTGTGGCGGGGAAAAGAGATTGGGTTGGACCTGGAATTCTCCCAGGGAATTCTCCTGGATCCCATTCCCAGTGCCACCAGTACAACCAGTACCACTCCTAATTCCCATCCCCGTTTTTGGGATCCAGTTCCATTCCCACCCCCATCCCAGGCCTCTCTCCGTTTTCCATTCCCGCTTTTTGGGATCCAATTCCTGCTTCATTCCTGTTTTTTGGGATCCAGTTCCATCCCAGACCTCTCCCAATTCCCATCCTCATTTTTGGGATCCAATTCCTGCTCCATTCCCGTTTTTGGGATCCCATCCCACCCCGTCCCCATTTTTGGGACCCAATCCTTGCCCATCCCAAACCTCTCTCCTGTTTTCCATCCCTGTTCTTTGGGATCCAATCCCATCCCAGACCTCTCTAATTCCCATCCCCTTTTTGGGATCCAATTCCTGCCCCATCACCATTTTTTGGGATCCAATTCCACCCCCATCCCCGCTTTTTGGGATCCAGCTCCATTCCCATCCCCATTTTTTTGGATCCTGTCCCGCCCCTCTCCCGTTTCCCATCCTGATTTTTTTGGGATCCAATTCCTGCTCCATCCCCATTTTTTGGGATCCTGTCCCACCCCTCCCGGCCCCTCTCCTGTTTCCCATCCTGATTTTTTGGATCCGATTCCTGGTCTATCCCTGTTTTTGGGATCCAATTCCATCCCAGACGTCTCCTAATCCCATCTCATTTTTTGGGATCCAATTCCACCCCATCCCCATTTTTTGGGATCTAGCTCCATTCTCATCCTGATTTTTGGGATCCAATTCCTGCTCCATCCCCGTTTTTGGGATCCAATTCCTGCTCCATCCCCGCTTTTTGGGATCTGATTCCATCCCAAACCTTTCCCATTTTCCATCCCCCTTTTTGGGATCCGATTCCGCCCCCGCCCCGTTTTTGGGGATCCAATTCCTTCTCCTTCCCCATTTTTGGGATCCAGCTCCATTCCCATCCCTGCTTTTTGGGATCCAATCCTGTCCCCTCCCCAGCCCTCTCCCATTTTCCATCCCCGTTTTTATGATCCAATTCCTGCCCCATCTCCGTTTTTGGGATCCGATTCCCGGCCCCGCCCCCGTTTTTGGGACCCCGCCCTGCCCCTCTCCCCGCACGTGCGGCTCCGTCTCCCTTTGTTCCCGGGGGTGGGAGGGAGGGAGCAGCGGAATTCTGCCCGCTTTCCCAGATGTTCAGTCCCCGGGAGCGCGGGGCCGTCTGGAGCGGAAACGGGGATTGGGAAAATCCCGCCGAGCTGTTCCCTCTCACCTGGCAGCTGGAATTCGGGATCGGGGCAGGGAAGGGGGAGAGCCGGGGAGGGCTCGGGGGAGCTCCGGGATTTGGGAACCTCGGGGAATTCCTGCACCCTGCGCCTGAATTTGGGATTTTTCCATGGAAAACCTGGATGTGGGAAGCGGAAGAAGTGGGAATGGCTGAGGAAATTATTTGGGAATTTCAGGGAATTCCTGCACCCTGCGCCTGAATTTGGGATTTTTCCATGGAAAAGCTGGATGTGGGAAGTGGAAGAAGTGGGAATGGCTCAGGGAATTTGTGGATTTGGGAACTTCAGGAATTCCTGGTCCCTTGTGTTTAAATCTGGGATTTTTCCATGGAAAACTTGGATTGGGGCTGATCCTGAAGGGGAAAAGCAGGAATGGCTCAGGGAGATTCCTGAGTTGGGAATTTCAGGAAATCCTGCTCCCTGTGCCTGAATTTGGGATTTTTCCATGAAAGACCTGGATGTGGGAAGTGGAAAAGTGGGAATGGCTGAGGGAATTACTTGGGAATTTTATGGAATTCCTGCTCCCCTGTGCCTGAATTTGGGATTTTTCCATGGAAAACCTGGATGTGGGAAGTGGAAAAGTGGGAATGGCTGAGGGAATTACGTGGGAATTTTATGGAATTCCTATGCCTAAATCCGGGATTTTTCCATGGAAAACTTGGATTGGGGCTGAATCCCTGAAGGAGGAAAAGCGGGAATGGCTCAGGGAAATTCCTGGAGTTGGGAATTTCAGGGAATTCCTGCTCCCTGCACCTGAATTTAGGATTTTTTCCATGAAAAACCTGGATGTGGGAAGGGGAAAAGTGGGAATGGCTCAGGGAAGCTCCTGGCTCTGAGAGATTTGGGAACCTTTCCCAAATTCTCTCCTGGATTCTGAGGAAATTCCAGACAGGAATTCCTTTATCCCAATTTCCCTCCTGGATCCTGAGGGGATTCAAGAGGGAAATTCCTTCATCTCTCCCAGTTCCCTCAATTTTGGGATTCCCTCTCCTCATTCCCTAAATCTTGGGATTTCCTCTCCTCTCCCAGTTCCCTGGATTTTGGGATTTCTTTTTCTTCCTTTTCCCTGGATTTTGGGATTCTCTTTCCCAATTCCCTGGATTTTGGGATTTCCTCTCCTCTCCCAGTTCCCTGGATTTTGGGATTCTCTCTCCTCTCCCAATTCCCTTGATCCCAAATCCCCTCCTGATCCCAATTCCCATGGGGAATTCCTTTATCCCAAATCCATGATGATTCCAAATTATCCCAAATGATTTTTCATTCTCGGGATCATTGGGATGGGAAGAGGATTTTAGGGATAAATTTTTTGGGATTTTTGGAACAGGATAAGAACTTTAGGAATCTTTGGGGCAGGAGGAGGATTTGAGGGAGGATTTTTCGGGATTTTGGGATGGGAAGAGGATTTGAGGGAGGATTTGGGGGATGTTTGGGACAGGGGGAGGATTTTAGGGAGGATTTTTCCATCCCTAATTCCAGTTCGAATTCCAGCCCTAATTCCATCCTTAATTCCAGCCCAAATTTCAGTTCCAATTCCAGCCCCAATTCCAGTTCTAATTCTGGTTCTAATTCCAGTCCCAATTCCTAATTCCAGCCCTAATTCCAGTTTCCAATTCCATCCTTAATTCCAGTTCTAATTCCAGCCCCAACTCCATCCTTAATTCTAGTTTCCAATTCCATCCCTAATTCCAGATCTAATTCCAGCCCCAATTCCAGCTGTGATTGGATTTTATAGGAATTTATTCCAAATTGAGGATGGAAATTGATTTGGATTGATGGAAAATTGTCCGTGGGAATTTGTAGGAATTGTAAAATGAAGGATGAGGATTTATTGGGATTTATCCAAAATTAAGGATGAAAATTTTTAGAAATTGATCCAGAACCTGGGATGGGATTTATTTGGATTGATGGGAAATTAAGGATGGGATTTTATAGGAATCTATCCAGAATTAAGGATGGGGATTATTTGGATGGATAGGAAATTAAGGATGAGGATTTGTAGGAATTGATCCAAAATTAAAAATGGGATTTTATAGGAATTGATCCAAAATGAAGGATGGGAATTATTTGGATTGATAGAAAATTAAGGATGGTATTTTATCAGGATTGATCCAAAATTAAGGATGGAAATTCATTTGGATTGATCCAAGATTGGTCATGGGAATTATTTGGATTGTTGGGAAATTAAGGATGGGATTTTATAGAGATTGATCCAAAATTAAGGATGGAAATTATTTGGATTGGTGGGAAATTAAGGATGAGGATTTGTAGGAATTGATCCAAAATTAAGGATGGAAATTTGTAGGAATTAATTGATCCAGAACCTGGGATGGGAATTATTGGAATTGATGGAAAATTTTATGGAATTGATCCAAAATTAAGGATGGGATTTTATTTGGATTGATCCAAAATTAAGGGTGGGGAGTTTGATGATCCCGAGGGTTTTCCATCCTACCCAACTGGGATGCCCTGTTGTTCCCAGGAATTTGGGGAAAATCCCAAAATCCCACAGGATTTTCCCTGTTCCACCTGCAGGAAATCCCAAAATCCAGGGAAAAGGAAGAAAAGGAAATCCTAAATTCCAGGAATCAAGGACATGGAGGAGAAGGAATCCCAAAATCCAGGGAATTGGGAGAGGGAATCCCAAAATCCAGGGAATCTCAGCCAGGGGCACTGGGATTGGGAACTGGGAGCACTGGGATTCCCTGTATGGAGTCACTGGGAGCACTGGGATCAGAGTTCCCATGGAATTCCATTAATTCTCCATGGGTTTCCCATGGAATTCCCGTGGATTTCTTATGGATTTCCCATGGAATTCCCATTAATTTCCTGTGGAATTTCCCATGGAATTCCCTGGATTTCCTATGGAACTCCCATGGAATTTCCCTGGATTCCCCATGGAATTTCCCTGGATTTTCTATGGAATTTCCCATTAATTTCCTCTGGATTCCCCATGGAATTCCCATTAATTTCCTCTAGGATTTCCTCAATTTCCTATGGAATTCCATGGATTTCCTATGGAATTTCCACGGATTTCCCATGGAATTTTCCGTGGATTTTGGAGCTGGCTGTGGCGGGCTCTGCTTCCTTGAATTCCACTCATCCCAGTGATCCCGGGTGGATTCACACCAGGATAAACCCGGGAATAACTGGGATAAACTGGCAATAACTGGGATAAACCCAGGAATAACTGGGATAAACTGGGAATCGCCTTTTTTTTGGGAAGCCGGAGCTCCTGTGGTTGGGAATCGCCGGTTTTGGGAAGTGGCAAACTCCTGTTTGCTGGAATCGCCAATTTTTGGGAAACCCCACACAGGATCTCCTCATTCCCAGCCCAAATCCCAAATCTCAGGACCCCATTCCCAATCCCTATTCCTCTTTATCCCTGTGGGATTCATTCCCCAAATCCCAATCCTCGTTTATCCCGACATTCCCAAACCCCAGGACACAATTCTCCTTTATCCCCACGAGATTCATTCCCAAATCCTGGTCCCCATTCCCGATATCCCAGTCCCTGTTCCTTAAATCTCTGTGACATTCCCGGTATCCCAGTCCCCATTCCCTTCACTTCCATGGCATTCCTGGTATTGGAATTCCCGTTCCCAGTATCCCAGTCCCCATTCCGGGATCCCTGTCCCCATTTCTTTCACTCTCATGACATTCCCGGTGTCCCAGTCTCCATTCCCAGTATCCCAGTCTCTATTCTCAAATCCCAGTTCCTACTCCCTTCACTCCCACGACCCTCACGGTATCCCAGTCCCCATTCCCAAATCCCAGTCCCCATTCCCTAAACCTCCACAACATTCCTGGTGTCCCAATCCCATTCCCAAATCCCAGTCCCCATTCCCAGTATCCCAGTTCCTATTCCCTTCACTCCCAGGACATTCCCTGTATCCTGGTCTCTATTCCTGGTATCCCAATCCCCATTCCCTAAACCTCCACAACACTCCTGGTATCTGAATGACCATTCCGGTATCCCATCTCCATTCCCTTCACTCCCACGACTTTCCCACTATCCCAGTCCTCATTCCCAGTATCCCAGTCCCCAATCCCAGTCGCATTCACCATCCTCCGCTGGTTGCTGAGGCAGAAGGTGCAGATCTGCTACAGCTGAGCACCCCGGGATCCCCATTCCCAATTCTCTTTATCCGGATCCCGATTCCGGGATCCCTGTCCCCATTTCTTTCACTCTCCACGACAATCCCGTTATCCCAGTCCCCATTCCTGTTATCCCTGTCCCCATTCCCTTCACTCTGGCCCTATTTCCAGTATCCCAGTCCCATTTCCAGTCCCACTCACCATCCTCCGTTGGTTGCTGAGGCAGAGGGTGCAGATCTGCCGCGGCTGAGCACCCCGGGATCCCCAATCCCCATTCCCGGTATCCCGATATCCCAAACTCCATTCCGGTGTCCCAGACTCACCATCCTCCGCTGGTTGCTGAGGCAGAAGGTGCAGATCTGCCGCGGCTGAGCACACCGGGATCCCCAATCCCCATTCCCAGACCCCAGTTATCATTCCCGTTATCCCAGTCCCCATTCCCAGTCGCACTCACCATCCTCCGCTGGTTGCTGAGGCAGAAGGTGCAGATCTGCTGCAGCTGAGCACCCCGGGATCCCCCAATCCCCATTCCCGGTATCCCGATATCCCAAACTCCATTCCCACTATCCCGGACTCACCATCCTCCGCTGGTTGCTGAGGCAGAAGGTGCAGATCTGGTGCAGCTGAGCACCCGGGATCCCCCAATCCCCATTCCCGGTATCCCGATATCCCAAATTCCATTCCCGGTGTCCCAGACTCACCATCCTCCGCTGGTTGCTGAGGCAGAAGGTGCAGATCTGCCGCGGCTGCCCGCTCTCCCCTCTCTCCCGGGGGCGACGCGGCCCTCCGGGGTAGAAGGCGGCCGCCGCCCCGGCCCCGTGGCACGGCTGCCCGCTGCCGCCGGCCTCCCCAGCAGCAGCACGTTGCCCAGGTGCGAAATGTAGCTGGAGGCGAGGCGCAGCGTCTCGATCTTGGAGAGTTTCCTGTCGGCCGGCTCGGTGGGGATCAGCGTGCGCAGCGCCGTGAACGCCGTGTTCACCGAGTTGGTGCGGTCGCGCTCGCGGGCGTTGGCCGTGTGCCGCTGCCGCGGCTCCCGGGACATCCTCCCGCGGCTCTTGCCGCTGCGCCGCTTGCCGCCCTTCATGCCGAACGGCGGCCCGTCCATGCGGAACGGCTTCTCCTCCGAGCCCGAGCTCTCGCTGTTCTCCTCGTCCTCGGACAGCGCGCTGATGTCCGGGTACAGGAATCGCCCCGGCGCCGAGCGCAGCATGGCGAAGGACATGCTGGGAAACCGGGAATGCCGCTGGAAAAGCCGGGAATGCCGCTGGAGAAACCGGGAGTGCTGCTGGAAAAGCCGGGAATGCCGCTGGAAAAGCCGGGAATGCCGCTGGAAAAGCCGGGAATTGCCGCTGGAAAAGCCGGGAGTGCCGCTGGAAAAACCGGGAGTGCCGCTGGAAAAGCCGGGAATTGCCGCTGGAGAAACCAGGAATTGCCACTGGAGAAACCAGAATGCCGCTGGAGAAATCAGAATGCCGCTGGAAAAGCCGGGAATTGCCGCTTGAAAAGTGGGAATGCCGCTGGAAAATCTGGATTTGCTGCTGGAAAAGCCGGGAGTGCCGCTGGAAAAGAGGGAATGCCGCTGGAAAAGCAGGGAATGCCGCTGGAAAAGCCGGGAATTGCCGCTTGAAAAAGTGGGAATGCCGCTGGAAAAAAGGGATGCTCAGCTCCAGCCGCTCATGGCTCTCATGATTTTATCCCGCTCTTATCCCGGGTTTTGGGGTTGTTATCCCGATATTTTTGGGGTGTCGGAGATCTGTTCCCGATTTTACGCCGGTGTTTTGATCGCGGGTTTTAGCTCTGGTTTTGTTGGTGGTTTGTTTGGTTTTTTTTCGGGGGTTAGATGCCGGTTCTGGGAGCTTTGCTCCCGGTTTATTCCCGGTTTATTCCCGGGTTATTCCCGGTTTTCGGGCTCGCCGCCGCTCCCGGCGCACGTGCGCGTCCTCCGGGAGCCGCAGGCTGGAGCTGCGGGATTTTTATAGCGGCGGGATGGGCGGCGCGGCCCCTCCTCCGGAGCCCTCGGAAAGGGAGCCCCAGGCCCGGCCTACCTGAGCTCACCCTCGTCCAGCCCGGCTTAACCCTTCCCGCTTCTCCTTTCGCCCCAGACCTGTTTTCCTCATAAATTCCCTTTTCCGATCCCAAAGCTCAGCGGAGCTGCCGGCGGGGAGGGGGCGGATTTTGAGATCCCTCTGGAATTTTTCCCCCGCTCAGGACCCGCCGCATTCCCAAAAATTCGCCGCTGCTTTCCCGGTTTTCACCAGAAATTCCTTTATCCCGATCCCAAAAATCAGCGGAACTGCCGGGGACAGCGGGGAATATTTCCCCACGCCGTTCCCGGTGTCCCGCTGGATCCCATCCCGAAATCCCGGAGGATTTTCCGTGCTGGCATTATCCCTGTCCCCCTCCTCTCGCATTCCCGCGGGATTCCGGCTGGGAATTGGATCCATCCCAAAATCCCGGGGCGGGAGGGAATCGGGAATTAACCCTTGAGGAGCCGCCGCTGGGGTTTGCTGGAATTCCAGGGGAGCCGGGATGGAGCTGGGGAATTCCAGAGGGTGTCAGGTGTCCTGTTCCATGGGGCAGCTCCTGGGATTCTTTGGGAATTCTCTGCAGGAATTCCTTCCCAAAATCCCATAAACACCATTCCCTGCGTGCTGCACCCCAAACCCCACTGCACCTCTCCACACAAAAAAAAAAAAGTTCCGGGATCTCCTGGGATTCCCAGCTAGATTCCCATCATCCATCCCACGAAATCCCGAGTATCCCGAGCCATCCCTAAACTCCAAAAAACCAGGAATTCCCTCATCTCGCTTATCCCACCCCCAAACTCCACGGGGTTATCCCACATCTCCCACCCATGTGGAAAAACATTTCCACCTGGAAAAAAAACCAAACAAACAAAAAACAAAAACAAAAAAAAAAAAACAAAAAAAAAAAACAACTGGAATGGCGGTTTCTCCCTGAGTCTCTTTTTCCCCTTTCCCCGAGTTTTCCTGAGGCTCCCCCGCTTTTCCAGCGGCGCCTCCCAGGAGCTCCTCGCGGGAGGTTCATTCCCGGCCGGAGCGCGGCACCTTCCGTGCGCTCCGCACTTAATCCCCGTCTCGGCAGCTTCCGAAACCCAACCTCTGTCATCCCTGGCCGCCCCTCTGGCAGCTCCCGGAGCCATCTGCTTTCGCTTAGCGCCGGGAGCGATCCCGCAGAACCCGTTCCGGCAGAATTCCCGGGAAAAGGCGGCGCGGGCCGGGAGGGATCCCGGGCTGGGGGAGGGGGTCTGAACCGAGGTGGGGGCGCGGGAGGGGCGAAAATGTGGGGGTTGTGGTTAAAATTTTGGGGATTGTGGTTAAAATGTGTGGGATTGCAGCCAGAATCTGTGGGACCGTGGCCAGAATTGATGGAATTGGAGCCAGGGACACGGAGATGGTCAGGGGCACAGGAGTCTCAAAATCCCTGGAATTGCAGCCAGGGATGTGGAGATGATCCTGGTTGGAGTCTGGGGGTGCAGGGAGTCCCAAAATCTGTGGGACCATGGCCAAAATCTGTGGGATCATGGCCAAAATCCATGGAATTGCAGCCAGGGACACGAGAGATGGTCGGAGGCACAGGGAGTCTCAAAATCCCTGGAATTGCAGCCAGGGATGTGGAGATGATCCTGGTTGGAGTCTGGGGTGCAGGGAGTCCCAAAATCTGTGGGACCATGGCCAAAATCTGTGGGATCATGGTCAGAATCTGTGGGATCATGGCCAGAATTTATGGAATCACAGCCAGGGACACGGAGATGGTCGGGGCACTGGGAGTCTCAAAATCCCTGGAATTGCAGCCGAAATCCTTGGAATTGCAGCCAGGGATGTGGAGATGATCTTGGTCGGAGTCTGGGGCGCAGGGAGTCCCAAAATCTCTGGGATCATGGCCAAAATCTGTTGGATCACAGCCAGAATCTGTGGGATCGTGGCCAAAATTTGTGGAGTCACATCCAGGGACACGGAGATGGTTGGGGGCACAGGGAGTCTCAAATTCCTGGAATTGCAGCTGAAATCCTTGGAATTGCAGTCAGGGATGTGGAGATGATCCTGGTTGGAGTCTGGGAGCACAGGGAGTCCCAAAATCTGTGGGATCATGGCCAGAATTTATGGAATCACAGCCAGGGACACGGAGATGGTCAGGGGCACAGGGAGTCTCAAAATCCGTGGAATTGCAGCTGAAATCCCTGGAATTGCAGCCAGGAATGTGGAGATGATCCTGGTTGGAGTCTGGGGCGCAGGGAGTCCCAAAATCTGTGGGATCATGGCCAAAATCTGTGGGATCATGGTGTCAGAATCTGTGGGATCATGGCCAGAATTGATGGAATCACAGCCAGGGACACGGAGATGGTCGGGGGCACAGGAGTCTCAAAATCTGTGGAATTGCAGCTGAAATCCTTGGAATTGCAGCCAGGGATGTGGAGATGATCCTGGTCAGTCTGAGGGTGCAGGGAGTCCCAAAATCTGTTGGATCACAGCCAGAATCTGTTGGATCACAGCCAGAATCTGTGGGATCGTGGCCAAAATTTGTGGAATCACATCCAGGGACACGGAGATGGTCGGGGGCACAGGAGTCTCAAAATCCCTGGAATTGCAGCCAGGGATGTGGAGATGATCCTGGTTGGAGTCTGGGGGCACAGGAGTCCCAAAATCTGTGGGATTGTGGCCAGGATCTGTGGGATTGCAGCCAAAATCCATGGAATTGCAGCCAGGGACACGGAGATGGTCGGAGGCACAGGGAGTCTCAAAATCCCTGGAATTGCAGCCAGGGATAAAGAGATGATTCTGGTCGGAGTCTGGGGGCACAGGGAGTCCCAAAATTTGTGGGATCACAGCCAAAATCTGTGGGATCATGGCCAGAATTTATGGAATTGCAGCCAGGGACACAGAGATGGTCGGGGGCACAGGGAGTCTCAAAATCTCAAAATCCCTGGAATTGCAGCCGAAATCCTTGGAATTGCAGCCAGGGATGTGGAGATGATCCTGGTCAGAGTCTGGGGGCACAGGGGGTCCCAAAATCCTTGGGATTGCAGCCAGGGATTGGGGGCACAGGAAATTCTGCCCCTTCCCACTTTTGGATTGGCTCCAAGGATTCCCTGGAATTCCCTCACTCTTTTCTCCAGGAATTTCTTCACCCTTTTCCCCAGATATTCCCAGGAATTCCCTGGAATTCCCTCACCCTTTTCCTGGAATTCCCTGGAATTTCTCCAAGGATTCCCTGAAATTCCGTCACCCTTTACCCTGAAATTCCCTCACCCTTTTCCTGGAATTCCTGAAATTCCCTCACCCTTTTCCCCAGGGGTCCCAAAATTCCTTCACCCTTTTCCTCTGGAATTCCATGGAATTCCCTCACCTTTTCTCCAAGGATTTCTTGGAATTCCCTCACTCTCTTCTCCAGAATTCCCTCACGCCCTTTCCCCAGGATTCCTTGGAATTCCCTAACCCTTTTCCCTGGAATTTTCTGGAATTCCCTCACCCTTTTCCCCGGGATTCCTTGGAATTCCCTCACCCTTTTCTTTGGGGATTCCTGGAATTCCCTCACTTTCTCCAGAGATTCCTGGAATTCCCTGACCCTTTTCCCCAGGGATTCCTGGAATTCCCTGACCCTTTTTCACTAGGGATTCCTGGAATTCCCTGACCCTTTTCCGCAGGGATTCCTGGAATTCCCTGACCCCTTTCCTGAAGGATTCCCTGGAATTTCTCCAGGGAATTCTCTGGAATTCTCTCAGCCTTTTCCCCAGGGATTCGCTGGAATTCCCTGACCCTTTCCCCTGGAATTCCTGAAATTCCCTGACCCTTTTCCCCAGGAATTCCCAGGGATTTCTCTGGAATTCTCTCATCCTTTTCCCTGGAATTCCCTGGGATTCCCTGACCCTTTCCCCGGAATTCCCTGGAACTCCCTGACCCTTTTCCCTGGAATTCCCTGGGACTCCTGACCCTTTTCCCTGGAATTCCTGGGACTCCTGACCCTTTTCCCTGTTTTCCCCAGGACATCCGGAACACGGTGGGGAACATTCCCATGGAGTGGTACCAGGATTTCCCGCCGCGTCGGCTCCGACCTGGGCGGGAAGAGGATCTACAAACCCCTGCGGAACAGGGACGAACTGGACCTGTTCCTGGAGAAGATGGAAAACCGGAATACTGGTGAGGAATTCCTGGGAAAACCTCGGGATAGCAGGAGCTGCCCCTGAGCCTGAGCATCCCAAAGCATTCCGGGATTTCCTGGGTTTTGTGGGATTTTTGTGGGTTTGCTCAGATTCCTGGGATTTGGAGTTCTGGAGCTTTCCTGAGGTTTGCCTGAAGGTGATTCCCAAAATCCCTCTGCATCCCTGTCCTCATTCCAAAATCCCTCTGCATCCCTGTCCCATATCCCAAAATCCCTCTGCATCCCTGTCCCATATCCCAAAATCCCTCTGCATCCCTGTCCTCATCCCAAAATCCTGGTCCCATATCCCAGGAATTCCTGTGTCCATCCCAGGAATCCCTCTGAATCCCTGTCCCACATCCCAAAAACCCCTCTGCATCCCTCTCCTCATCCCAAAATCCCTCTGCATCATCCCAAAAATCCCTCTGCATCCCTCTCCTCATCCCAAAATCCCTCTGCATCCCTGTCCCACATCCCAAAAATCCTCTGCATCATCCCAAAAATCCCTCTGCATCCCTCTCCTCATCCCAAAAATCTCTCTGCATCCCTGTCCCATATCCCAAAATCCCTCTGCATGCCTGTCCCACATCCCAAAAATCCCTCTGCATCCCTGTCCTCATCCCAAAATCCCTCTGCATCCCTCTCCTCATCCCAAAAATCCTGGTCCCATATCCCAGGAATTCCTGTGTCCATCCCTGGAATCCCTCTGAATCCCTGTCCCACATCCCAAAAATCCCTCTGCATCCCTGTCCACATCCCAAAAATCCCTCTGCATCCCTGTCCTCATCCCAAAATCCCTCTGCATCATCCCAAAATCCCTCTGCATCCCTCTCCTCATCCCAAAATCTCTCTGCATCCCTCTCCTCATCCCAAAAATCCCTCTGCATCATCCCAAAAACCCCTCTGCATCCCTGTCCTCATCCCAAAAACCCCTCTGCATCCCTCTCCTCATCCCAAAATCTCTCTCGCATCCCTGTCCCCATTCCAAAAATCCCTCTGCATCCCTGTCCCATATCCCAAAAATCCCTCTGCATCCCTGTCCTCATCCCTAAAATCCTGGTCCCATATCCCAGGAATTCCTGTGTTCATCCCAGGAATCCCTCTGAATCCCTGTCCACATCCCAAAACCCTCTGCATCCCTCTCCTCATCCCAAAATCTCTCTGCATGCCTGTCCCACATCCCAAAATCCTCTGCATCCCTCCCCTCATCCCAAAAATCCCTCTGCATCCCTGTCCCATATCCCAAAAATCCCTCTGCATCATCCCAAAATCCTTCTGCATCCCTGTCCCATATCCCAAAAATCCCTCTGCATCCCTGTCCCATATCCCAAAAATCCCTCTGCATCCCTGTCCCATATCCCAAAAATCCCTCTGCATCCCTCTCCTCATCCCAAAATCCCTCTGCATCCCTCTCCTCATCCCAAAATCCGGTTCCATATCCAGGAATTCCTGTGTCCATCCCAGGAATCCCTCTGAATCCCTGTCCCATATCCCAAAATCCCTCTGCATCATCCCAAAAATCCCTCTGCATCCCTCTCCTCATCCCAAAATCCCTCTGCATCCCTCTCCTCATCCCAAAATCCTCATCCCATATCCCAGGAATTCCTGTGTCCATCCCAGGAATCCCTCTGAATCCCTGTCCCACATCCCAAAATCCCTCTGCATCATCCCAAAAATCCCTCTGCCTCCCTCCCCTCATCCCAAAAATCCCTCTGCATCCCTGTCCCATATCCCAAAAATCCCTCTGCATGCCTGTCCACATCCCAAAATCCCTCTGCATCATCCCAAAAATCCCTCTGCCTCCCTCCCTCATCCCAAAATCCCTCTGCATCCCTGTCCCATATCCCAAAAATCCTTCTGCATCCCTGTCCCATATCCCAAAAATCCCTCTGCATCCCTCTCCTCATCCCAAAAATCCTGGTCCCATATCCCAGGAATTCCTGTGTCCATCCATGAATCCTCTGCATCCCTGTCCTCATCCCAAAATCTCTCTGCATGCCTGTCCCACATCCCAAAAATCCTCTGCATCCCTCTCTCTCATCCCAAAATCCCTCTGCATCCCTGTCCTCATCCCAAAATCCCTCTGCACCCTGTCCCATATCCCAAAAATCCTTCTGCATCCCTGTCCCATATCCCAAAATCCCTCTGCATCATCCCAAAAATCCTCTGCATCCCTCTCCTCATCCCAAAATCCTTCTGCATCCCTGTCCCCATTACAAAATCCTCTGCATCCCTCTCCTCATCCCAAAAATCCGGTCCCATATCCCAAGAATTCCCATGTCCATCCCGGGAATCCCTCTGCATCCTGGGAATCCTGTCTGTGCTGGGAATCCCAGCGTCCATCCCTGTGTCCGTGTGTCCATCTGCCCATCCCTGTGTCCATCCCGTGTCCGTGTGTCTGTCTGTGTCTGTCTGTCTGTGTGTCCATCCCTGTCCAGGCGGACGGTGCAGGACAGGCTGATGGAGTGCCAATGTCTGTCTGTCCGTGTGTCTGTCTGTGTGTCCATGTGTCCATCCCGTGTCCGTGTGTCCATCTGTCCGTGTGTCCATCTGTCCGTGTGTCCATCTGTCCATGTGTCCCGCAGGCGCACGGTGCAGGACAGAACAGACGGCGCCGATGTCCGTCTGTCCATCTGTCCATGTGTCCTTCTGTCTGTGTGTCCATGTGTCCATCCCGTGTCCGTGTGTCCATCTGTCCGTGTGTCCATCTGTCCGTGTGTCCATCTGTCCATGTGTCCTTCTGTCTGTGTGTCCGTGTGTCCATCCCGTGTCCGTGTGTCCATCCCGTGTCCGTGTGTCCATCTGTCCTTGTGTCCATCCCGTGTCCGTGTGTCCATCTGTCCGTGTGTCCGCAGGCGCACGGTGCGGGACAGACAGAGCGAGCGCCGATGTCCGTCTGTCCGTGTGTCCATCCCTGTGTCCATCTGTCCATCTGTCCGTGTGTCCATCCCGTGTCCGTCTGTCCGTCTGTCGTGTGTCCATCCCCGTGTCCGTGTGTCCATCCCGTGTCCGTGTGTCCATCTGTCCGTCTGTCCATGCAGGCGCACGGGTGCAGGACAGGCAGACGGGCGCCGATGTCCGTCTGTCCGAGGAGCAGCTGGAGCTGGTGCAGCGCCTGCAGCGGGGCAGTTCGGGAGGCGTCAACTTCGACCCCTACGAGGTGGCGGCGATTCCCGACCGGAGCGGGGCGGAATTCCGACGGGAATGACCCAGGGAGCCCCAGGGGTGGAATTCCCATCGGAATGTGGGAGATAATGTCCCAGGGACAGAATTCCCACTGGGAATGCAGGAGAGGAAGGTCCCAGGGATGGAATTCCCATTGGGAATGTGGGATGGGAAGGTCCCAGGAGCAGAATTCCCACTGGGAATGCAGGAGAGGAAGATCCCAGGGATGGAATTCCCATTGGGAATGTGGGATGGGAAGGTCCCAGGAGCAGAATTCCCACTGGGAATGTTGGAGGGGACACCTTGGGGTGGAATTGCCACTGGGAGATGTGCAAGGGACATCCTGGGGTGGAATTCCCGCTGGGAATGTGGGAGGGGACACCCTGGAGATGGAATTCCTGCTGGGAATGCCCAAGGAGAGGCCTTAGGGATGGAATTCCCATCGGGAATGTGGGAGGAGCGCTCTCAGGGACAGAATTCCTACCGGGAATGTGAGGTGGAGAGCTCCAGGGATGGAATTCCTGCCAGGAATGCCTGGGAGAAGGTCCTAGGGATGGAATTCCACATTGGGAAATGTGGGAGAAGAGGCTCCAGGGATGGAATGCCCAAGGGGAAATGCCCAAGG
>JAKWBO010000478.1:0-43637 GCA_034336685.1 Luscinia luscinia
CGCCGCTGAAACCGCAGCAGCCGGGCCGAGCGGGACACGCGCCGCGGCTTCTCTCGCAGGCTCGCTTCTTTCGCCCGCGCCGCTTGGGCCGGGTGCAGCTCGCATCTCGCCCGCTGCACTCTTTTTTCCACGGAACCGGCAGCAGCCGGGCCGCAGCGGGACACGCCGGCGGCTTCTCTCGCCTCGCGCCTCCCCGCCGCCTGGCCCGGGCCGGGAGCAGCTCGCCTCGCTCCACCTGTCTCAGTCAACTGGGGGTTACGGGAATGCCGGACAAGGCCACGGAGAGTCCTTGCCGTGCATTGGCGGTACGGTTCCTGGGCCGGCACGATCGCCTCGCGCGGCCGCCTCTTTTTCCGCCACGGACACAGGCACTGCACAGCCTGCGGGGAGACCGCCCGTAACCCTGTCTCCCATGATACGGACAAGCGGGCCCAGGAGGCCGACGAGCACAAGAGAACGAAGCCTAGGTGACCGGGTGGCGCAGCGGAGCACGCCGCTCCTACGATGAGGCAGCCGGAGGCAGCCGAAACAGCGACTCCCTTAGCGCACTTCCGAGGACACCAGGTCTACCCAGCCAGCGGGGTAGACCTGTTGTCCGCCTGCATTCCCGATTAAGGGGTAGACCTGTTGTCCGCCTGCATTCCCGATTAAGGGGTAGACCTGTTGTCCGCCGGCATTCCCGCTTAAGGGGTAGACCTGTTGTCCGCCTGCATTCCCGATTAAGGGGTAGACCTGTTGTCCGCCTGCATTCCCGATTAAGGGGTAGACCTGTTGTCCGCCTGCATTCCCCGCTTAAGGGGTAGACCTGGTGTCCGCCTGCATTCCCGCTTAAGGGTAGACCTGTTGTCCGCCTGCATTCCCGCTTAAGGGGTAGACCTGTTGTCCGCCTGCATTCCCGACTAAGGGGTAGACCTGGTGTCCGCCGGCATTCCCGCTTAAGGGGGTAGACCTGTTGTCCGCCTGCATTCCCCGCTTAAGGGGTAGACCTGTTGTCCGCCGGCATTCCCGCTTAAGGGGTAGACCTGTTGTCCGCCTGCATTCCCGATTAAGGGGTAGACCTGTTGTCCGCCGGCATTCCCGCTTAAGGGGTAGACCTGTTGTCCGCCTGCATTCCCGCTTAAGGGGTAGACCTGTTGTCCGCCTGCATTCCCGCTTAAGGGGTAGACCTGTT
The DNA here is from genome assembly GCA_034336685.1 of Luscinia luscinia. Taxonomy (NCBI): domain Eukaryota; kingdom Metazoa; phylum Chordata; class Aves; order Passeriformes; family Muscicapidae; genus Luscinia; species Luscinia luscinia. Next base: position 1,172 of record JAKWBO010000478.1, read on the forward strand.
GTCCGCCTGCATTCCCGCTTAAGGGGTAGACCTGTTGTCCGCCGGCATTCCCGATAAAGGGGTAGACCTGTTGTCCGCCTGCATTCCCGCATTAAGGGGTAGACCTGGTGTCCGCCGGCATTCCCGCTAAGGGGTAGACCTGGTGTCCGCCTGCATTCCCGATTAAGGGGTAGACCTGGTGTCCGCCTGCATTCCCGCTTAAGGGGTAGACCTGTGTCCGCCTGCATTCCCGCTAAGGGGTAGACCTGTTGTCCGCCTGCATTCCCGCTTAAGGGGTAGACCTGTTGTCCGCCTGCATTCCCGATTAAGGGGTAGACCTGTTGTCCGCCTGCATTCCCGATTAAGGGGTAGACCTGTTGTCCGCCTGCATTCCCGACTAAGGGGTAGACCTGTTGTCCGCCTGCATTCCCGATTAAGGGGTAGACCTGTTGTCCGCCTGCATTCCCGCTTAAGGGGTAGACCTGGTGTCCGCCGGCATTCCCGCTTAAGGGGTAGACCTGTTGTCCGCCTGCATTCCCGCTTAAGGGGTAGACCTGGTGTCCGCCGGCATTCCCCGCTTAAGGGGTAGACCTGTTGTCCGCCTGCATTCCCGCTAAGGGGTAGACCTGTTGTCCGCCTGCATTCCCGATTAAGGGTAGACCTGTTGTCCGCCTGCATTCCCGCTTAAGGGGTAGACCTGTTGTCCGCCTGCATTCCCGCTTAAGGGGTAGACCTGTTGTCCGCCTGCATTCCCGATTAAGGGGTAGACCTGTTGTCCGCCTGCATTCCCTGATTAAGGGGTAGACCTGTTGTCCGCCTGCATTCCCGCTTAAGGGGTAGACCTGTTGTCCGCCTGCATTCCCGATTAAGGGGTAGACCTGTTGTCCGCCTGCATTCCCGCTTAAGGGGTAGACCTGTTGTCCGCGCCTGGGCATTCCCGCTTGACAGGGGTAGACCTGTTGTCCGCCTGCATTCCCGCCATGGGGTAGACCTGGTGTCCGCCTGCATTCCCGCTTAAGGGTAGACCTGCGTGTCCGCCGGCATTCCCCGCTTAAGGGGCAGACCTGGTGTCCGCCTGCATTCCCGACTAAGGGGTAGACCTGTTGTCCGCCTGCATTCCCGCATTAAGGGGTAGACCTGTTGTCCGCCTGCATTCCCGATTAAGGGGTAGACCTGTTGTCCGCCCGGCATTCCCGCTGCTAAGGTAGACCTGTTGTCCGCCTGCATTCCCGATTAAGGGGTAGACCTGTTGTCCGCCTGCATTCCCGCTTAAGGGGTAGACCTGTTGTCCGCCTGCATTCCCCGATTAAGGGGTAGACCTGTTGTCCGCCTGCATTCCCGATTAAGGGGTAGACCTGTTGTCCGCCTGCATTCCCGACTAAGGGGTAGACCTGGTGTCCGCCTGCATTCCCGCTTAAGGGGTAGACCTGCTGTCCGCATGCATTCCCGCTTAAGGGGTAGACCTGGTGTCCGCCTGCATTCCCGATTAAGGGGTAGACCTGTTGTCCGCCTGCATTCCCGACTAAGGGTAGACCTGGTGTCCGGCATGCATTACCGCTTAAGGGGGTAGACCTGTTGTCCGCCGGCATTCCCGCTTAAGGGGTAGACCTGTTGTCCGCCTGCATTCCCGACAAGGGTAGACCTGGTGTCCGCATGCATTCCCGCTTAAGGGGTAGACCTGGTGTCCGCCTGCATTCCCGCAAGGGGTAGACCTGTTGTCCGCCTGCATTCCCGATTAAGGGGTAGACCTGTTGTCCGCCTGCATTCCCGATCAAGGGGTAGACCTGTTGTCCGCCTGCATTCCCGACTAAGGGGTAGACCTGTTGTCCGCCTGCATTCCCGACTAAGGGTAGACCTGGTGTCCGCCTGCATTCCCGCTTTAAGGGGTAGACCTGTTGTCCGCCTGCATTCCCGCTAAGGGTAGACCTGGTGTCCGCCGGCATTCCCGCTTAAGGGGTAGACCTGTTGTCCGCCTGCATTCCCGACTTAAGGGGTAGACCTGGTGTCCGCCGGCATTCCCGCATTAGGGGTAGACCTGTTGTCCGCCTGCATTCCCCGCTTAAGGGGTAGACCTGTTGTCCGCCGGCATTCCCCGCCTAAGGGGTAGACCTGTTGTCCGCCTGCATTCCTGATTAAGGGGTAGACCTGCTGTCCGCCGGCATTCCCGCTAAGGGGTAGACCTGTTGTCCGCCTGCATTCCCGCTAAGGGGTAGACCTGGTGTCCGCCGGCATTCCCGCTTAAGGGTAGACCTGTTGTCCGCCTGCATTCCCTGATTAAGGGGTAGACCTGTTGTCCGCCTGCATTCCCGCTTAAGGGGTAGACCTGTTGTCCGCCCGTATTCCCGATAGGGGTAGACCTGTCCGCCTGCATTCCCGATTAAGGGTAGACCTGTTGTCCGCCTGCATTCCCGGATTAAGGGGTAGACCTGGTGTCCGCCGCATTCCCGCTTAAGGGGTAGACCTGCTGTCCGCCTGCATTCCCGACTAAGGGGTAGACCTGGTGTCCGCCGGCATTCCCGCTAAGGGGTAGACCTGCTGTCCGCCTGCATTCCCGATTAAGGGGTAGACCTGTTGTCCGCCTGCATTCCCGACTAAGGGGTAGACCTGGTGTCCGCCGGCATTCCCGCTCAAGGGGTAGACCTGTTGTCCGCCTGCATTCCCGCTGAAGGGGTAGACCTGTTGTCCGCCTGCATTCCCCGATTAAGGGGTAGACCTGTTGTCCGCCTGCATTCCCGATTAAGGGTAGACCTGGTGTCCGCCTGCATTCCCGCTTAAGGGGTAGACCTGTTGTCCGCCTGCATTCCCGACTAAGGGGTAGACCTGTTGTCCGCCCGCATTCCCGATTAAGGGTAGACCTGGTGTCCGGCATGCATTCCCGCTTAAGGGTAGACCTGGTGTCCGCCGGCATTCCCGCTTAAGAGGTAGACCTGTTGTCCGCCGGCATTCCCGCTTAAGGGGTAGACCTGTTGTCCGCCTGCATTCCCGCTTAAGGGGTAGACCTGTTGTCCGCCCGCATTCCCACTTAAGGGGTAGACCTGTTGTCCGCCTGCATTCCCGATTAAGGGGTAGACCTGTTGTCCGCCTGCATTCCCCGATTAAGGGGCAGACCTGTTGTCCGCCTGCATTCCCGATTAAGGGGTAGACCTGTTGTCCGCCGGCATTCCCGATTAAGGGGTAGACCTGTTGTCCGCCGGCATTCCCGATTAAGGGGTAGACCTGTTGTCCGCCGGCATTCCCGCTTAAGGGGTAGACCTGTGTTCCGCCTGCATTCCCGATTAAGGGGTAGACCTGTTGTCCGCCTGCATTCCCGCTAAGGGGTAGACCTGGTGTCCGCCTGCATTCCCGACTAAGGGGTAGACCTGGTGTCCGCATGCATTACCGCTTAAGGGGTAGACCTGTTGTCCGCCGGCATTCCCGCTTAAGGGGTAGACCTGTTGTCCGCCTGCATTCCCGATTAAGGGGTAGACCTGGTGTCCGCATGCATTCCCGCTTAAGGGGTAGACCTGGTGTCCGCCTGCATTCCCGCTAAAGGGGTAGACCTGTTGTCCGCCTGCATTCCCGATTAAGGGGTAGACCTGTTGTCCGCCGGCATTCCCGATTAAGGGGTAGACCTGTTGTCCGCCTGCATTCCCGATTAAGGGTAGACCTGTTGTCCGCCTGCATTCCCGATTAAGGGTAGACCTGGTGTCCGCCTGCATTCCCGCTAAGGGGTAGACCTGTTGTCCGCCTGCATTCTTGATTAAGGGGTAGACCTGTTGTCCGCCGGCATTCCCGCTTAAGGGGTAGACCTGTTGTCCGCCTGCATTCCCGCTTAGGGGTAGACCTGGTGTCCGCCGGCATTCCCGCTAAGGGGTAGACCTGTTGTCCGCCTGCATTCCCGATTAAGGGGTAGACCTGTTGTCCGCCGGCATTCCCGCTTAAGGGGTAGACCTGTTGTCCGCCCGCATTCCCGATTAGGGGTAGACCTGTTGTCCGCCTGCATTCCCGATTAAGGGGTAGACCTGTTGTCCGCCTGCATTCCCGCTTAAGGGGTAGACCTGTTGTCCGCCTGCATTCCCGATTAAGGGGTAGACCTGTTGTCCGCCTGCATTCCCGAGACAGGGGTAGACCTGTTGTCCGCCTGCATTCCCGATTAAGGGGTAGACCTGGTGTCCGCATGCATTCCCGCTTAAGGGGTAGACCTGGTGTCCGCCTGCATTCCCGAGTAAGGGGTAGACCTGGTGTCCGCCTGCATTCCCGATTAAGGGGTAGACCTGGTGTCCGCCTGCATTCCCGCCTTAAGGGGTAGACCTGTTGTCCGGCCGGCATTCCCGCTTAAGGGGTAGACCTGTTGTCCGCCTGCATTCCCGATTAAGGGGTAGACCTGTTGTCCGCATGCATTCCCGCTTAAGGGGTAGACCTGGTGTCCGCCTGCATTCCCGCTAAGGGGTAGACCTGTTGTCCGCCTGCATTCCCGACTAAGGGGTAGACCTGTTGTCCGCCGGCATTCCCGATTAAGGGGTAGACCTGTTGTCCGCCGGCATTCCCGCTAAGGGGTAGACCTGTTGTCCGCCTGCATTCCCCGACTAAGGGGTAGACCTGTTGTCCGCCTGCATTCCCGACTAAGGGGTAGACCTGTTGTCCGCCCGCATTCCCGATTAAGGGGTAGACCTGTTGTCCGCCTGCATTCCCGATTAAGGGGCAGACCTGTTGTCCGCCTGCATTCCCGACAAGGGGTAGACCTGGTGTCCGCCTGCATTCCCGATTAAGGGGTAGACCTGTTGTCCGCATGCATTCCCGCTAAGGGGTAGACCTGTTGTCCGCCTGCATTCCCGACTAAGGGGTAGACCTGGTGTCCGCCTGCATTCCCGATTAAGGGGTAGACCTGGTGTCCGCCTGCATTCCCGCTAAGGGGTAGACCTGTTGTCCGCCTGCATTCCCGCTTAAGGGGTAGACCTGTTGTCCGCCTGCATTCCCCGATTAAGGGTAGACCTGGTGTCCGCCTGCATTCCCGCTTAAGGGGTAGACCTGTTGTCCGCCTGCATTCCCGCTTAAGGGTAGACCTGTTGTCCGCCTGCATTCCCGATTAAGGGGTAGACCTGTTGTCCGCCGGCATTCCCCGCTTAAGGGGTAGACCTGTTGTCCGCCTGCATTCCCGATTAAGGGGTAGACCTGTTGTCCGCCTGCATTCCCGCCTAAGGGGTAGACCTGTTGTCCGCCTGCATTCCCGCTTAAGGGGTAGACCTGTTGTCCGCCGGCATTCCCGCTAAGGGGTAGACCTGTTGTCCGCCTGCATTCCCGATTAAGGGGTAGACCTGTTGTCCGCCTGCATTCCCGATTAAGGGGTAGACCTGTGTCCGCCGGCATTCCCGCTTAAGGGTAGACCTGTTGTCCGCCTGCATTCCCGATTAAGGGGTAGACCTGCTGTCCGCCGGCATTCCCGCTTAAGGGGTAGACCTGTTGTCCGCCCGCATTCCCGACTAAGGGGTAGACCTGTTGTCCGCCTGCATTCCCGATTAAGGGGTAGACCTGGTGTCCGCCTGCATTCCCGCTTAAGGGGTAGACCTGTTGTCCGCCTGCATTCCCGACTAAGGGGTAGACCTGTTGTCCGCCTGCATTCCCGATTAAGGGTAGACCTGTTGTCCGCCTGCATTCCCGATTAAGGGTAGACCTGGTGTCCGCCTGCATTCCCGCTTAAGGGGTAGACCTGTTGTCCGCCTGCATTCCCGATTAAGGGGTAGACCTGTTGTCCGCCTGCATTCCCGATTAAGGGGTAGACCTGGTGTCCGCCATGCATTCCCGCTAAGGGGTAGACCTGTTGTCCGCCGGCATTCCCGCTTAAGAGGTAGACCTGTTGTCCGCCTGCATTCCCGCTTAAGGGGTAGACCTGTTGTCCGCCTGCATTCCCGCTTAAGGGGTAGACCTGTTGTCCGCCCGCATTCCCGCTTAAGGGGTAGACCTGTTGTCCGCCTGCATTCCCGATTAAGGGGTAGACCTGTTGTCCGCCTGCATTCCCGATTAAGGGGTAGACCTGTTGTCCGCCTGCATTCCCGATTAAGGGGTAGACCTGTTGTCCGCCTGCATTCCCGATTAAGGGGTAGACCTGTTGTCCGCCGGCATTCCCGATTAAGGGGTAGACCTGTTGTCCGCCGGCATTCCCGATTAAGGGGTAGACCTGTTGTCCGCCGGCATTCCCGCTTAAGGGGTAGACCTGTGTTCCGCCTGCATTCCCGATTAAGGGGTAGACCTGTTGTCCGCCTGCATTCCCGCTTAAGGGGTAGACCTGGTGTCCGCCTGCATTCCCGATTAAGGGGTAGACCTGGTGTCCGCATGCATTACCGCTTAAGGGGTAGACCTGTTGTCCGCCGGCATTCCCGCTTAAGGGGTAGACCTGTTGTCCGCCTGCATTCCCGATTAAGGGGTAGACCTGGTGTCCGCATGCATTCCCGCTTAAGGGGTAGACCTGGTGTCCGCCTGCATTCCCGCTAAAGGGGTAGACCTGTTGTCCGCCTGCATTCCCGATTAAGGGGTAGACCTGTTGTCCGCCGGCATTCCCGATTAAGGGGTAGACCTGTTGTCCGCCTGCATTCCCGATTAAGGGGTAGACCTGGTGTCCGCCTGCATTCCCGCTTAAGGGGTAGACCTGTTGTCCGCCTGCATTCTTGATTAAGGGGTAGACCTGTTGTCCGCCGGCATTCCCGCTTAAGGGGTAGACCTGTTGTCCGCCTGCATTCCCGCTTAAGGGGTAGACCTGGTGTCCGCCGGCATTCCCGCTTAAGGGGTAGACCTGTTGTCCGCCTGCATTCCCGATTAAGGGGTAGACCTGTTGTCCGCCGGCATTCCCGCTTAAGGGGTAGACCTGTTGTCCGCCCGCATTCCCGATTAGGGGTAGACCTGTTGTCCGCCTGCATTCCCGATTAAGGGTAGACCTGTTGTCCGCCTGCATTCCCGCTTAAGGGGTAGACCTGTTGTCCGCCTGCATTCCCGATTAAGGGGTAGACCTGTTGTCCGCCGGCATTCCCGAGAAAGGGGTAGACCTGTTGTCCGCCTGCATTCCCGATTAAGGGTAGACCTGGTGTCCGCATGCATTCCCGCTTAAGGGGTAGACCTGGTGTCCGCCTGCATTCCCGATTAAGGGGTAGACCTGTTGTCCGCCTGCATTCCCGATTAAGGGGTAGACCTGGTGTCCGCATGCATTACCGCTTAAGGGGTAGACCTGTTGTCCGCCGGCATTCCCGCTTAAGGGGTAGACCTGTTGTCCGCCTGCATTCCCGATTAAGGGGTAGACCTGGTGTCCGCATGCATTCCCGCTTAAGGGGTAGACCTGGTGTCCGCCTGCATTCCCGCTAAAGGGGTAGACCTGTTGTCCGCCTGCATTCCCGATTAAGGGGTAGACCTGTTGTCCGCCGGCATTCCCGATTAAGGGGTAGACCTGTTGTCCGCCGGCATTCCCGCTTAAGGGGTAGACCTGTTGTCCGCCTGCATTCCCGATTAAGGGGTAGACCTGTTGTCCGCCTGCATTCCCGATTAAGGGGTAGACCTGTTGTCCGCCCGTATTCCCGATTAAGGGGTAGACCTGTTGTCCGCCTGCATTCCCGATTAAGGGGTAGACCTGTTGTCCGCCTGCATTCCCGATTAAGGGGGTAGACCTGGTGTCCGCCTGCATTCCCGATTAAGGGGTAGACCTGGTGTCCGCCTGCATTCCCGCTTAAGGGGTAGACCTGTTGTCCGCCTGCATTCCCGATTAAGGGTAGACCTGTTGTCCGCCTGCATTCCCGATTAAGGGGTAGACCTGGTGTCCGCCTGCATTCCCGATTAAGGGGTAGACCTGTTGTCCGCCTGCATTCCCGCTTAAGGGGTAGACCTGGTGTCCGCCTGCATTCCCGATTAAGGGGTAGACCTGTTGTCCGCCTGCATTCCCGATTAAGGGGTAGACCTGGTGTCCGCCTGCATTCCCGCTAAGGGGTAGACCTGTTGTCCGCCGGCATTCCCGCTTAAGGGGTAGACCTGTTGTCCGCCTGCATTCCCGATTAAGGGGTAGACCTGTTGTCCGCCTGCATTCCCGCTAAGGGGTAGACCTGGTGTCCGCCTGCATTCCCGCTTAAGGGGTAGACCTGTTGTCCGCCTGCATTCCCGATTAAGGGGTAGACCTGTTGTCCGCCGGCATTCCCGAGCAAGGGGTAGACCTGTTGTCCGCCTGCATTCCCGATTAAGGGGTAGACCTGTTGTCCGCCGGCATTCCCGCTTAAGGGGTAGACCTGTTGTCCGCCTGCATTCCCGATTAAGGGGTAGACCTGGTGTCCGCCTGCATTCCCGCTTAAGGGGTAGACCTGTTGTCCGCCTGCATTCCCGCTTAAGGGGTAGACCTGGTGTCCGCCGGCATTCCCGCTTAAGGGTAGACCTGTTGTCCGCCTGCATTCCCGATTAAGGGGTAGACCTGTTGTCCGCCTGCATTCCCGATTAAGGGGTAGACCTGGTGTCCGCCTGCATTCCCGCTTAAGGGGTAGACCTGTTGTCCGCCTGCATTCCCGCTTAAGGGGTAGACCTGTTGTCCGCCTGCATTCCCGATTAAGGGGTAGACCTGTTGTCCGCCGGCATTCCCGCTTAAGGGGTAGACCTGTTGTCCGCCTGCATTCCCGATTAAGGGGTAGACCTGGTGTCCGCCGGCATTCCCGCTTAAGGGTAGACCTGTTGTCCGCCTGCATCCCCGATTAAGGTAGACCTGGTGTCCGCCTGCATTCCCGCTAAGGGGTAGACCTGGTGTCCGCCTGCATTCCCGCTTAAGGGGTAGACCTGGTGTCCGCCTGCATTCCCGCTTAAGGGGTAGACCTGTTGTCCGCCGGCATTCCCGCTTAAGGGGTAGACCTGTTGTCCGCCTGCATTCCCGCTTAAGGGGTAGACCTGTTGTCCGCCGGCATTCCCGCTTAAGGGTAGACCTGTTGTCCGCCCGCATTCCCGATTAAGGGGTAGACCTGGTGTCCGCCTGCATTCCCGCTAAGGGGTAGACCTGTTGTCCGCCTGCATTCCCGCTCAAGGGGTAGACCTGGTGTCCGCCGGCATTCCCGCTTAAGGGGTAGACCTGTTGTCCGCCTGCATTCCCGATTAAGGGGTAGACCTGTTGTCCGCCTGCATTCCCGATTAAGGGGTAGACCTGGTGTCCGCCTGCATTCCCGCTTAGGGGTAGACCTGCTGTCCGCCGGCATTCCCGCTTAAGGGGTAGACCTGTTGTCCGCCTGCATTCCCTGATTAAGGGGTAGACCTGGTGTCCGCCGGCATTCCCCGCTTAAGGGGTAGACCTGTTGTCCGCCCCGCATTCCCGCTTAAGGGTAGACCTGGTGTCCGCCGGCATTCCCGCTTAAGGGGTAGACCTGTTGTCCGCCTGCATTCCCGATTAAGGGGTAGACCTGTTGTCCGCCGGCATTCCCGCTTAAGGGGTAGACCTGTTGTCCGCCTGCATTCCCGACTTAAGGGGTAGACCTGTTGTCCGCCTGCATTCCCGCGTTAAGGGGTAGACCTGTTGTCCGCCTGCATTCCCGATTAAGGGTAGACCTGGTGTCCGCCGGCATTCCCGCTTAAGGGGTAGACCTGTTGTCCGCCTGCATTCCCGCATAAGGGGTAGACCTGGTGTCCGCCGGCATTCCCCGCTTAAGGGGTAGACCTGTTGTCCGCCTGCATTCCCTGATTAAGGGTAGACCTGGTGTCCGCCTGCATTCCCGCTTAAGGGGTAGACCTGGTGTCCGCCGGCATTCCCGCCTAAGGGGTAGACCTGTTGTCCGCCTGCATTCCCGCTGAAGGGTAGACCTGTTGTCCGCCTGCATTCCCGATTAAGGGGTAGACCTGGTGTCCGCCTGCATTCCCCGATTAAGGGGTAGACCTGGTGTCCGCCGGCATTCCCGCTTAAGGGGTAGACCTGTTGTCCGCCTGCATTCCCCGACTAAGGGGTAGACCTGTTGTCCGCCTGCATTCCCGATTAAGGGGTAGACCTGGTGTCCGCCTGCATTCCCGCTTAAGGGGTAGACCTGGTTGTCCGCCGGCATTCCCGCTTAAGGGGTAGACCTGTTGTCCGCCTGCATTCCCGCTTAAGGGTAGACCTGTTGTCCGCCTGCATTCCCGCTTAAGGGGTAGACCTGTTGTCCGCCCTGCATTCCCGCTTAAGGGGTAGACCTGGTGTCCGCCGGCATTCCCGCTTAAGGGGTAGACCTGTTGTCCGCCTGCATTCCCGATTAAGGGGTAGACCTGGTGTCCGCCGGCATTCCCGATTAAGGGGTAGACCTGGTGTCCGCCGGCATTCCCGCTTAAGGGTAGACCTGTTGTCCGCCTGCATTCCCGATTAAGGGGTAGACCTGGTGTCCGCCGGCATTCCCGCTTAAGGGGTAGACCTGTTGTCCGCCTGCATTCCCGCTTAAGGGGTAGACCTGGTGTCCGCCTGCATTCCCGCTTAAGGGGGTAGACCTGTTGTCCGCCTGCATTCCCGCTTAAGGGGTAGACCTGTTGTCCGCCGGCATTCCCGCTTAAGGGGTAGACCTGTTGTCCGCCGGCATTCCCGATTAAGGGTAGACCTGTTGTCCGCCTGCATTCCCGATTAAGGGGTAGACCTGGTGTCCGCCTGCATTCCCGCTTAAGGGGTAGACCTGTTGTCCGCCGGCATTCCCGATTAAGGGGTAGACCTGTTGTCCGCCTGCATTCCCGCTTAAGGGGTAGACCTGGTGTCCGCCTGGCATTCCCGCTTAAGGGGTAGACCTGTTGTCCGCCTGCATTCCCGCTTAAGGGTAGACCTGTTGTCCGCCTGCATTCCCGCTTAAGGGGTAGACCTGTTGTCCGCCGGCATTCCCGCTTAAGGGGTAGACCTGTTGTCCGCCTGCATTCCCCGCTTAAGGGTAGACCTGTTGTCCGCCGGCATTCCCGCTGAAGGGGTAGACCTGTTGTCCGCCTGCATTCCCGATTAAGGGGTAGACCTGGTGTCCGCCGGCATTCCCGCTTAAGGGGTAGACCTGTTGTCCGCCGGCATTCCCGATTAAGGGGTAGACCTGTTGTCCGCCTGCATTCCCGACTAAGGGGTAGACCTGTTGTCCGCCTGCATTCCCGCTTAAGGTAGACCTGGTGTCCGCCTGCATTCCCGCTTAAGGGGTAGACCTGTTGTCCGCCTGCATTCCCGCTTAAGGGGTAGACCTGTTGTCCGCCTGCATTCCCGCTTAAGGGGTAGACCTGCTGTCCGCCCGCATTCCCGATTAAGGGGTAGACCTGTTGTCCGCCTGCATTCCCGATTAAGGGGTAGACCTGGTGTCCGCCTGCATTCCCGATTAAGGGGTAGACCTGGTGTCCGCCTGCATTCCCGCTTAAGGGGTAGACCTGTCCGCCTGCATTCCCGATTAAGGGTAGACCTGTTGTCCGCCTGCATTCCCGCTTAAGGGGTAGACCTGTTGTCCGCCTGCATTCCCGATTAAGGGGTAGACCTGGTGTCCGCCTGCATTCCCGCTTAAGGGGTAGACCTGGTGTCCGCCTGCATTCCCGCTTAAGGGTAGACCTGTTGTCCGCCTGCATTCCCCGCTTAAGGGGTAGACCTGTTGTCCGCCTGCATTCCTGATTAAGGGGTAGACCTGTTGTCCGCCTGCATTCCCGATTAAGGGGTAGACCTGTTGTCCGCCTGCATTCCCGCTTAAGGGGTAGACCTGGTGTCCGCCTGCATTCCCGCTTAAGGGGTAGACCTGTTGTCCGCCTGCATTCCCCGATTAAGGGGTAGACCTGTTGTCCGCCTGCATTCCCGATTAAGGGGTAGACCTGGTGTCCGCCTGCATTCCCGCTAAGGGGTAGACCTGTTGTCCGCCTGCATTCCCGACTAAGGTAGACCTGCTGTCCGCCTGCATTCCCGCTTAAGGTAGACCTGTTGTCCGCCTGCATTCCCGACTAAGGGGTAGACCTGGTGTCCGCCGGCATTCCCGCTTAAGGGGTAGACCTGTTGTCCGCCTGCATTCCCGACTAAGGGGTAGACCTGTTGTCCGCCTGCATTCCCGACTAAGGGGTAGACCTGGTGTCCGCCGGCATTCCCGCTAAGGGGTAGACCTGTTGTCCGCCGGCATTCCCGCTTAAGGGGTAGACCTGTTGTCCGCCTGCATTCCCGCATTAAGGGGTAGACCTGTTGTCCGCCTGCATTCCCGATTAAGGGGTAGACCTGTTGTCCGCCTGCATTCCCGACTAAGGGGTAGACCTGTTGTCCGCCTGCATTCCCGCTTAAGGGGTAGACCTGGTGTCCGCCTGCATTCCCGCTTAAGGGGTAGACCTGTTGTCCGCCTGCATTCCCGACTAAGGGGTAGACCTGGTGTCCGCCTGCATTCCCGATTAAGGGGTAGACCTGGTGTCCGCCGGCATTCCCGCTCTAAGGGGTAGACCTGTTGTCCGCCTGCATTCCCGATTAAGGGTAGACCTGTTGTCCGCCTGCATTCCCGATTAAGGGGTAGACCTGTTGTCCGCCTGCATTCCCGATTAAGGGGTAGACCTGTTGTCCGCCTGCATTCCCGATTAAGGGGTAGACCTGTTGTCCGCCTGCATTCCCGCTTAAGGGGTAGACCTGTTGTCCGCCTGCATTCCCGCTTAAGGGGTAGACCTGCTGTCCGCCGGCATTCCCGATTAAGGGGTAGACCTGGTGTCCGCCGGCATTCCCGATTAAGGGGTAGACCTGGTGTCCGCCTGCATTCCCGCTTAAGGGGTAGACCTGGTGTCCGCCTGCATTCCCGACTTAAGGGGTAGACCTGGTGTCCGCCTGCATTCCCGACTTAAGGGGTAGACCTGTTGTCCGCCTGCATTCCCGACTAAGGGGTAGACCTGTTGTCCGCCTGCATTCCCGCTTAAGGGGTAGACCTGTTGTCCGCCTGCATTCCCGATTAAGGGTAGACCTGGTGTCCGCCTGCATTCCTGACTAAGGGGTAGACCTGGTGTCCGCCTGCATTCCCGCCTAAGGGGTAGACCTGGTGTCCGCCGTGCATTCCGGCATTCCCAAGGGGTAGACCTGTTGTCCGCCGGCATTCCCGCTTAAGGGGTAGACCTGTTGTCCGCCTGCATTCCCTGATTAGGGGTAGACCTGGTGTCCGCCGGCATTCCCGCTTAAGGGGTAGACCTGTTGTCCGCCGGCATTCCCGATTAAGGGTAGACCTGTTGTCCGCCGGCATTCCCGCCTAAGGGTAGACCTGGTGTCCGCCTGCATTCCCGATTAAGGGTAGACCTGGTGTCCGCCTGCATTCCCGATTAAGGGGTAGACCTGGTGTCCCGGCATTCCCCAAGGGGTAGACCAGTGTCCGCGCATTCCCGATAAGGGGTAGACCTGGTGTCCGCCGGCATTCCCGATTAAGGGGTAGACCTGGTGTCCGCCTGCATTCCCGACTAAGGGGTAGACCTGGTGTCCGCCTGCATTCCCGCTAAGGGTAGACCTGGTGTCCGCCGGCATTCCCGACTAAGGGGTAGACCTGTTGTCCGCCTGCATTCCCGCACTAAGGGGTAGACCTGGTGTCCGCCAGCATTCCGCCAAGGGGTAGACCTGTTGTCCGCCTGCATTCCCGATTAAGGGGTAGACCTGTTGTCCGCCTGCATTCCCGATTAAGGGGTAGACCTGGTGTCCGCCTGCATTCCCTGCTTAAGGGGTAGACCTGGTGTCCGCCTGCATTCCCGGCTAAAGGGGTAGACCTGTTGTCCGCCCCTGCATTCCCGACTAAGGGGTAGACCTGTTGTCCGCCGGCATTCCCGACAAGGGGTAGACCTGTTGTCCGCCTGCATTCCCGATTAAGGGGTAGACCTGCTGTCCGCCGGCATTCCCGCTTAAGGGGTAGACCTGTTGTCCGCCTGCATCCCCGATTAAGGGGTAGACCTGGTGTCCGCCTGCATTCCCCGCTTAAGGGTAGACCTGTTGTCCGCCTGCATTCCCGCTTAAGGGTAGACCTGGTGTCCGCCGGCATTCCCGCTTAAGGGGTAGACCTGTTGTCCGCCCGCATTCCCCGATTAGGGTAGACCTGGTGTCCGCCTGCATTCCCGATTAGGGGTAGACCTGGTGTCCGCCGGCATTCCCGCTTAAGGGGTAGACTGCGTCCGCCTTATTCACTTGGGTAGACCTGTTGTCCGCCTGCATTCCCGATTAAGGGGTAGACCTGCTGTCCGCCGGCATTCCCGCTTAAGGGGTAGACCTGTTGTCCGCCTGCATTCCCGCTTAGTGGTAGACCTGGTGTCCGCCGGCATTCCCGCTAAGGGTAGACCTGTTGTCCGCCTGCATTCCCGACTAAGGGGTAGACCTGGTGTCCGCCTGCATTCCCGATTAAGGGGTAGACCCAGTGTCCGCCTGCATTCCCGCTTAAGGGGTAGACCTGTTGTCCGCCTGCATTCCCCGATTAAGGGGTAGACCTGTTGTCCGCCTGCATTCCCGCTTAATGGGTAGACCTGGTGTCCGCCTGCATTCCCGCTAAGGGGTAGACCTGGTGTCCGCCTGCATTCCCGATTAAGGGTAGACCTGTTGTCCGCCGGCATTCCCGCTTAAGGGGTAGACCTGGTGTCCGCCTGCATTCCCGCTTAAGGGGTAGACCTGCTGTCCGCCTGCATTCCCGACTAGGGGTAGACCTGTTGTCCGCCGGCATTCCCGCTTAAGGGTAGACCTGTTGTCCGCCCTGCATTCCCGATTAGGGTAGACCTGTTGTCCGCCTGCATTCCCGATTAAGGGTAGACCTGTTGTCCGCCTGCATTCCCGCTTAAGGGGTAGACCTGTTGTCCGCCTGCATTCCCGCTCAAGGGTAGACCTGGTGTCCGCCTGCATTCCCGCTTAAGGTAGACCTGGTGTCCGCCGGCATTCCCTGCTAAGGGGTAGACCTGCTGTCCGCCTGCATTCCCCGACCAAGGGGTAGACCTGGTGTCCGCCGGCATTCCCGCTTAAGGGTAGACCTGTTGTCCGCCTGCATTCCCGATTAAGGGTAGACCTGCTGTCCGCCGGCATTCCCGCTTAAGGGGTAGACCTGCTGTCCGCCTGCATTCCTGCTTAAGGGGTAGACCTGTTGTCCGCCTGCATTCCCGATTAAGGGGTAGACCTGCTGTCCGCCTGCATTCCCGATTAAGGGTAGACCTGGTGTCCGCCGGCATTCCCGCTTAAGGGGTAGACCTGTTGTCCGCCTGCATTCCCGCTTAAGGGGTAGACCTGCTGTCCGCCTGCATTCCCGCCGAAGGGGCAGACCTGTTGTCCGCCCTGCATTCCCGATTAAGGGTAGACCTGTTGTCCGCCTGCATTCCCCGATTAAGGGGTAGACCTGTTGTCCGCCTGCATTCCCGATCTAAGGGTAGACCTGCTGTCCGCCCCGGCATTCCCGCTGAAGGGGTAGACCTGTTGTCCGCCTGCATTCCCCGATTAAGGGGTAGACCTGTTGTCCGCCTGCATTCCCCGCTTAAGGGGTAGACCTGGTGTCCGCCGGCATTCCCGATTAAGGGGTAGACCTGTTGTCCGCCTGCATTCCCGCTTAAGGGGTAGACCTGTTGTCCGCCTGCATTCCCGATTAAGGGTAGACCTGTGTGTCCGCCGGCATTCCCGCTTAAGGGGTAGACCTGTTGTCCGCCTGCATTCCCCGCTTAAGGGGTAGACCTGTTGTCCGCCCCGCATTCCCGCTTAAGGTAGACCTGCGTCCGCCGGCATTCCCGCTTAAGGGGTAGACCTGTTGTCCGCCTGCATTCCCGCTAAGGGTAGACCTGTTGTCCGCCTGCATTCCCGCTTAAGGGGTAGACCTGTGTCCGCCGGCATTCCCGACTTAAGGTAGACCTGTTGTCCGCCTGCATTCCCGATTAAGGGGTAGACCTGGTGTCCGCCGGCATTCCCGCATTAAGGGGTAGACCTGTTGTCCGCCGGCATTCCCGACTAAGGGGTAGACCTGTTGTCCGCCCGCATTCCCGATTAAGGGGTAGACCTGTTGTCCGCCTGCATTCCCCGCTAAGGGTAGACCTGTTGTCCGCCGGCATTCCCGATTAAGGGGTAGACCTGGTGTCCGCCTGCATTCCCGACTAAGGGGTAGACCTGCTGTCCGCCGGCATTCCCGCTTAAGGGGTAGACCTGTTGTCCGCCGGCATTCCCGCTTAAGGGGTAGACCTGTTGTCCGCCTGCATTCCCCGATTAAGGGGTAGACCTGTTGTCCGCCTGCATTCCCGATTAAGGGGTAGACCTGTTGTCCGCCGGCATTCCCGACTAAGGGTAGACCTGTTGTCCGCCTGCATTCCCGACTAAGGGGTAGACCTGGTGTCCGCCGCATTCCCGCTTAAGGGGTAGACCTGTTGTCCGCCTGCATTCCTCGACTAAGGGGTAGACCTAAGGTCCGCCTGCATTCCCGATTAAGGGGTAGACCTGCTGTCCGCCTGCATTCCCGCTTAAGGGGTAGACCTGTTGTCCGCCTGCATTCCCGACTAAGGGGTAGACCTGTTGTCCGCCTGCATTCCCGATTAAGGGGTAGACCTGGTGTCCGCCTGCATTCCCGATTAAGGGGTAGACCTGGTGTCCGCCTGCATTCCCGCTTAAGGGGTAGACCTGCTGTCCGCCTGCATTCCCGATTAAGGGGTAACCTGTTGTCCGCCTGCATTCCTGCTAAGGGTAGACCTGGTGTCCGCCTGCATTCCCGCTTAAGGGGTAGACCTGGTGTCCGCCTGGCATTCCCGACTTAAGGGGTAGACCTGTTGTCCGCCTGCATTCCCGACTAAGGGTAGACCTGGTGTCCGCCTGCATTCCCGCTTAAGGGTAGACCTGTTGTCCGCCTGCATTCCCGCTTAAGGGGTAGACCTGTTGTCCGCCGGCATTCCCGCTAAGGGGTAGACCTGTTGTCCGCCTGCATTCCCGATTAAGGGTAGACCTGTTGTCCGCCTGCATTCCCGCTTAAGGGGTAGACCTGGTGTCCGCCGCATTCCTGCTTAAGGGGTAGACCTGTTGTCCGCCTGCATTCCCGATTAAGGGGTAGACCTGTTGTCCGCCTGCATTCCCGCTTAAGGGTAGACCTGGTGTCCGCCTGCATTCCCGATTAAGGGGTAGACCTGGTGTCCGCCTGCATTCCCGACTAAGGGTAGACCTGCTGTCCGCCGGCATTCCCGCTTAAGGTAGACCTGTTGTCCGCCCGCATTCCCGACTAAGGGGTAGACCTGTTGTCCGCCCGCATTCCCGAGCTCAAGGGGTAGACCTGTTGTCCGCCCCGCATTCCCGCTTAAGGGGTAGACCTGTGTGTCCGCCTGCATTCCCGATTACGGGGTAGACCTGCTGTCCGCCGGCATTCCCGAAAGGGTAGACCTGTTGTCCGCCTGCATTCCCGATTAAGCGGTAGACCTGCTGTCCGCCTGCATTCCCGCTTAAGGGTAGACCTGGTGTCCGCCTGCATTTCCCGACTAAGGGTAGACCTGTTGTCCGCTTCTGCATTCCCGACTAAGGGTAGACCTGTTGTCCGCCGGCATTCCCGCTAAGGGTAGACCTGTTGTCCGCCTGCATTCCCGATTAAGGGGTAGACCTGCTGTCCGCCTGCATTCCCGATTAAGGGCAGACCTGGTGTCCGCCTGCATTCCCGCTTAAGGGGTAGACCTGTGTCCGCCGGCATTCCCGCTTAAGGGGTAGACCTGGTGTCCGCCTGCATTCCCGATTAAGGGTAGACCTAGGTGTCCGCCGGCATTCCCGCTTAAGGGTAGACCTTGTCCGCCGATTCCCGCTTGGGGTAGATCTCTTGTCCGGCTCGTATCCCGATTAAGGGTAGACCTGTTGTCCGCCTGCATTCCCGATTAAGGGGTAGATCTGCTGTCCGCCGGCATTCCCGCCATTAAGGGGTAGACCGTTGTCCGCCCGTATTCCCGATTAGGGTAGACCTGTTGTCCGCCTGCATTCCCGATTAAGGCAGACCTGGTGTCCGCCTGCATTCCCGGATTAAGGGTAGACCTGTTGTCCGCTGCATCCCCGCTAGGCAGACCGCCTCATTCCATTAAGGGTAGACCTGTTGTCCGCCCGCACTCCCGATCAAGGGTAGACCTGCTGTCCGCCTGCATTCCTGCTTAAGGGGTAGACCTGTTGTCCGCCTGCATTCCCGCTTAAGGGTAGACCTGGTGTCCGCTCGGCATTCCCAGCTTAAGGGTAGACCTGCTGTCCGCCTGCATTCCCGGGATTAAGGGTAGACCTGCGTGTCCGCCGTGCATTCCCGCTTAAGGGTAGACCTGTTGTCCGCCGCATTCCCGATTAAGGGGTAGACCTGTTGTCCGCCTGCACTCCCGATTAAGGTAGACCTGGTGTCCCGCCTGCATTCTCCGCCATGGGTAGACCTGGTGTCCGCCTGCATTCCCGAAAGGGGTAGACCTGTTGTCCGCCTGCATCCCCGATTAAGGGTAGACCTGTTGTCCGCCGGCATTCCCGATGAAGGGGTGACCTGTTGTCCGCCTGCATTCCCGATCGAGGTAGACCTGTTGTCCGCCGCATTCCCGCTTAGGGTGACCTGTTGTCCGCCTGCATTCCCGATAGTGGGTAGACCTGGTGTCCGCCGGCATTCCCGCTTAAGGGTAGACCTGTTGGTCCGCCTGCATTCCCGCTTAAGGGGTAGACCCCGGTGCCCCGCCGCTCTCCCGGCCAAGAGGTGGACCTGTCCGCGCCTGCATTCCTGGCCAGGTGACTCATTGATCTCACGGCCCCGCCAGGGTAGACCTGTTGTCCGGGGCCTGCATTCCCTGATTAGGGGCAGACCTGGCGTCCGCCTGCATTCCCACTATGGTGGTAGGACCTGGTGTCCGGGAGCCGGCACTCCCTGCTTTAAGGGGTAGACCTGTTAGTCCGCCTGCATTCCCGACCAAGGGGTAGGACCTGTGGTCCGCCAGTACCCCGCCATACCTGCTAAGGTCCGCCTGCACTCCCCGCCAAGGGCAGACACCTGGTGTCCGCCGCATTCCCCGCTTAAGGGCAGACCTGCTGTCCGCCTGCATTCCCCGACATTAAGGGTAGACCTGTTGTCCAGCCTGCATTCCGGATTATGGTGATCTGATGTCCGCCCGGCATTCCTGCATTAGGGTAGACCTGCTGTCCGCCTGCATTCCCGACAAGGGGTAGACCCGTGGTCCGCCTGCATTCCCGCTTAGGGGTAGACCTGGTGTCCGCCTGCATTCCCGCTAAGGGGTAGACCTGTTGTCCGCCGGCATTCCCGCTAAGGGGTAGACCTGTTGTCCGCCTGTATTCTGACTATGGGTGTGACCTGTGTCCGCCTGCATTCCCGGACAGGGGGTAGACCTGTTGTCCGCCTGCATTCCTCGCTTAAGGGTAGACCTGGTGTCCGCCGCATTCCCGCTTAAGGGGTAGACCTGTTGTCCGCCTGCATTCCCGAGCTAGGTGTAGACCTGTTGTCCGCCGGCATTCCCCGCTAAGGGGTAGACCTGTTGTCCGCCTGCATTCCCGGCTTCAAGGGGTAGACCTGGTGTCCGCCGGCATTCTCGCTTTAAGGTAGACCTGTTGTCCGCCTGCATTCCTCGCTTAAGGTAGACCTGCTGTCCGCCTGCATTCCCGCTTAAGGGGTAGATCCTGTTGTCCGCCCTGTATTCCCCGCTAGGGGTAGACCTGGTGTCCGCCGGCATTCCCGCTTAAGGGGTAGACCTGTTGTCCGCCGGCATTCCCCGGGCTAAGGGGTAGACCTGTTGTCCGCCTGCATTCCCGCTTTAAGGGGTAGAGAACTGGTGTCCGCCGGCATTCCCGCTTAAGGGGCAGACCTGTTGTCCGCCCGCATCCCTGATTAAGGGGTAGACCTGGCGTCCGCCTGCATTCCCCGGACTAAGGGGTAGACCCTGTTGTCCGCCGGCACTCCTTCGCTTAAGGGTAGACCTGGTGTCCGCCTGGCATTCCCGACCAAGGGGTAGACCTGTTGTCCGCCGGCATTCCCGACTAGGGGTAGGACCTGAGTGTCCGCCTGCATTCTGATTGCTATATAGGTAGGTACTGCGTCCGCCTGCATTCCCCGCTTGCTGGGTAGACCTGGTGTCCGCCTGCATTCCCGCTTAAGGGGTAGACCTGCTGTCCGCCTGCATTACCTTCTAAGGGGTAGACCTACGTCCGCCGGCATTCCCCGCTTAAGGGGTAGACCTGTTGTCCGCCTGCATTCCTGACTGCGGTAGACCTGGTGTCCGCCGGCATTCCCGCCAAGGGGTAGACCTGTTGTCCGCCTGCATTCCCGCGGACAAGGGGCAGGACCTGTCCGCCCCGGCATTCCCGACACTAAGGGGTAGACCTGTTGTCCGCCTGGCATTCCTGATTAGGGGTAGATCCTGTTGTCCGCCCCGCATTCCGCGATTAAGGGGTAGACTCCGGTGTCCGCCGGCATTCCCGACTTAAGAGGTAGACCGGTGTCCGCCGGCATTCCCGCTTAAGGTAGACCTGTTGTCCGCCTGCATTCCCGCCTAAGGGGGTAGACCTGGTGTCCGCCCGGCATTCCCGCCTCTTAAGGGGTAGGACCTGCTGTCCGCCTGCATCTCCCGACTATGGGCAGACCTGTGGTCCGCCTGCATTCCCGCTTAAGCGGGTAGACCTGGTGTCCGCCGGCATTCCCGAGCCATGGGTAGACCTGTTGTCCGCCGGCATTCCTGCCGACAAGGGGTAGACCTGTTGTCCGGCCGGCATTCTCGGCTAAGGGTAGACCCATGTCCGCCTGCATTCCCGGTTACAAGGGGTAGACTCCGGGCTGTCCGCCGGCATTCCCGCTTTAAGGGGCAGACCTGGTGCCGCCTGCATTCCCGGGACAAGGGGTAGACCTGTTGTCCGCCTCGCATTCCCGGGATTAAGGGGTAGACCTGGTGTCCGCCGCATTCCCGCTTGTGGGTAGACCTGTTGTCCGCCCGGCATTCCCTGCTTAAGGGGTAGGACCTAGTTGTCCGCCGCGCATTCCCGCTTTTAAGGGTGGTAGACTCCAGTTGTCCGCCTGTACTCCCGCTTAAGGGGTAGACCTGTTGTCCCCTGCATTCCCACTAAGGGGTAGACCTGCTGTCCGCCTGCATTCCCGATTAAGGGGTAGACCTGTTGTCCGCTCTGCATTCCCGATTAAGGGGTAGACCTGCTGTCCGCCGCCGCATTCCTGGGATTAAGGGTAGGACTCTGGTGTCCGCCGGCATTCCCAAGCTTAAGGGCAGGACCTGTTGTCCGCCTGCATTCTTGATTAAGGGGTAGACCTGTTGTCCGCCGGCATTCCCGCTAAGGGGTAGACCTGCTGTCCGCCTGCATTCCCCGCTAAGGGGTAGACCTGGCGTCCGCCGGCATTCCCGCTTAGGGGTAGACCTGTCCGTCCTGCATTCCCGAGCTAGTGGGTAGACCTGTCCCCGCCATTCCCGCCTTAAGGGGTAGACCTGGTCCGCCGCATTCCCGATTAAGGGTAGACCTGTTGTCCGCCTGCATTCCGATTAAGGGTAGACCTGTTGTCCGCCTGCATTCCCGCTAAGGGGTAGACCTGTTGTCCGCCTGCATTCCCGACTAAGGGTAGACCTGTTGTCCGCCTGCATTCCCGATAAGGGGTAGACCTGCTGTCCGCCTGCATTCCCGATTAAGGGGTAGACCTGTTGTCCGCCTGCATTCCCGCTTAAGGGTAGACCTGGTGTCCGCCTGCATTCCCGATTAAGGGGTAGACCTGTTGTCCGCCTGCATTCCCGATTAAGGGGTAGACCCGCTGTCCGGCCGGCATTCCGGCCTAGGGTAGACCTGCTTGTCCGCCTGCATTCCCTGATTAAGGGGTAGACCTGGTGTCCGCCGGCATTCCCGGATGAAAGGGTAGACCCAGTCCGCCTGCAGCCCCCGCTTAAGGGGTGTGACCTGGTGTCCGCCGATGCATTCCCGACCAAGGGGCAGACCTCAGTTGTCCGCCGGCATTCCCGGATTAAGGGTAGACCTGGGTGTCCGCCCGCACTCCCGACTAAGGGGTAGACCTGGTGTCCGCCGGCATTACCGCTTAAGGGGTGGACCTTGCTGTCCGCCGGCATTCCCGCTTAAGGGGTAGACCTGCTGTCCGGGCCGGCATTCCTCGACTAAGGGGGTAGACCTGTTGGGTCCGCCTGCATTCCTGCTTTAAGGGGGTAGACCTGGTGTCCGCCGGCATTCCCGCTCAAGGGGCGTAGACGGCCGTCCGCCCCGTGGCCCCCGATTAAGGGGTAGACCTGCTGGGTCCGCCTGCATCTCCCGACTAAGGGGTAGACCTGTTGGTCCGGGCCTGCATTCCCGGGACATTAGCGGGTAGACCTGCTGTCCGCCGGCATTCCCGCTTAAGGGGTAGACCTGTTGTCCGCCTGCATTCCTGCTTAAGGCAGACCTGCTGTCCGCCGGCATTCCCTGCTTAAGGGCAGACCTGTTGTCCGCCTGCATTCCCGACTAAGGGGTAGACCTGTTGTCCGCCTGCATTCCCGACAAGGGGCAGACCTGGTGTCCGCCGCATTCCCTGGCTAAGGGTAGACCTGTTGTCCGCCTGCATTCCCGCCTATGCGCCTGACCGGGTCCGGCCTCGCATTCCCGATTAAGGCAGACCTGTTGTCCGGCCTGCATTCCCCGCATTAAGGGGTGCAGACCTGGTGTCCGGCCGGCATTCCCGCTTAAGGGGTAGACCTGTTGTCCGCCTGCATCCCCGGGCCAAGGGGTAGACCTGGTGTCCCGCCTGCATTCCCCGACTAAGGGGCAGACCTGGTGTCCGCCTGCATTCCCGACTAAGGGTAGACCTGGTGTCCGCATGCATTCCCGCTAAGGGGTAGACCTGTTGTCCGCCGGGCATTCCCGCTTATGGGTAGACCTGCTGTCCGCCTGCATTCCCTGACTTAAGGGGCAGACCTGGTGTCCGCCACGCATTCCCGCTTAAGGCAGACCTGGTGTCCGCCCCGCATCTCTGCAGCAAGGGGCAGACCTGCTTGTCCGCCTGCATTCCCGGGATCAGCTGGGGTAGACCTGGGTTGTCCGCCGGCATTCCCCGAGCAAGGCAGACCTGTTGTCCGCCGGCATCCCGATCAAGGGGTAGACCTGTTGTCCGGCCGGCATTCCCGCTTTTAAGGGGTAGACCTGTGTGTCCGCCCCGCATCCCCGACATGGGGCAGACCTGGTGTCCGCCCCGCACTCCCGCTTAAGGTAGACCTGTTGTCCGCCCTGCATTCCCGCTTAAGGGGGCAGACCTGGCGTCCGCCGGCATTCCCGCTTTTAAGGGGTAGACCTGTTGTCCGCCCAGTACATTCCCGATTAGGGGTAGGACCTGGTGTCCGCCTGCATTCCCGATTAGGGGTAGACCTGGCGTCCGCCTGCATTCCCGGGCCATTTAAGGGGTAGACCTGTTGTCCGCCGGCATTCCCGCTTTAAGGGGTAGACCTGTTGTCCGCCTGCATTCTGGATTAAGGGTGCAGACCTGTTTTCGTCCGCCGGCATTCCTGCTTAGTGGGCAGACCTGTTGTCCGGCCCCGCATTCCCAGCTTTCAAGGGCAGAACCTGGTGTCCGCCGGCACTCCCGCTTAAGGGGTAGACCTGTTGTCCGCCTGCATTCCCCGATTAAGGGGTAGACCTGTTGTCCGCCGGCATTCCCGCTTAAGGGGTAGACCTGTTGTCCGCCCGTATTCCCGATTAGGGGTGTGACCTGCTTGTCCGCCTGCATTCCTGACTAAGGGGTAGACCTGTTGTCCGCCTGCATTCCTGACTAAGGGGTAGACCTGGTGTCCGCCGGCATTCCCGGGGCTTAAGGGGTAGACCTGTTGTCCGCCCGCATTCCCCGCTTAAGGGCAGACCTGGTGGTCCGCCGGCATTCCCCGCTTAAGGGTAGACCTGGTGGGTCCGCCTGCATTCCCGAGATTAAGGGGTAGACCGGTTGTCCGCCCGCATTCCTGATTAAGGGGTAGACTCAATGCCACTGGCATTCCCGCCAAGGGGTTGTCCGCCTTTCATTCTGGGCCTGAAGGGGTAGACCTTGTTGATCCGCCTGTCATTCCTGACATAGTAGGACCAGCTGTCCCACTGGCCTGACACGGGGTAGACCTATGTCCGCCGGCATTCCCGCTTTAGGGTAACTCGGTTGTCCGCCTGCAGCATTCCCTGATTAAGGGTGACCTGTGTCCGCGTTCCCCGCTTGTAAAAACCTGTTGTCCGCCTGCATTCCCTGATTAAGGGGTAGACCTGGTGTCCGCCTGCATTCCCGATTAAGGGTAGACCTGGTGTCCGCCGGCACCCCGCTTACAGGGTGACCCAGTCCGCCGGCATTCCCTGCTTAAGAGGTAGGACCTGTTGTCCGCCTGCATTCCCCGCCTAAGGGGTAGACCTGTTGTCCAGCCTCAAAAGATTCCAGACTTATGCTGGGCAACTCCGTTGTCCGGCTCCTCGCATTCCCGACTTAAGGGGTAGACCTGCTGTCCGCCTGCATTCCCGAGCTAAGGTAGACCTGTTGTCCGCCGGCATTCCCGATTAAGGGCAGACCTGCTGTCCGCCGGCATTCCCGATTAAGGGGTAGACCTGTTGTCCGCCGGCATTCCCCGGGCTTAAGGTAGACCTGTGTTCCGCCTGCATTCCCGATTTCATGGGTAGACCTGTTGTCCGCCTGCATTCCCGCTTTAAGGGGTAGACCTGGTGTCCGCCCGCATCTCCCGATTAAGGGTAGACCTGGTGTCCGCCTGCATTCCCGCTTAAGGGTAGACCTGTTGTCCGCCGCCATTCCCGCTTGGGGTAGACCTGTTGTCCCTGCATTCCCGATTAAGGGGTAGACCTGGTGTCCGCCTGCATCCCCGCTTAAGGGGTGACCTGTGTCCGCCTGCATTCCCGCCATAAGGGTAGACCTGGTGTCCGCGTCATTCCCCATTAAGGGGTAGACCTGTTGTCCGCCGGCATTCCCGATTAAGGGGTAGACCTGTTGTCCGCCTGCATTCCCGCTAAGGGGTAGACCTGTTGTCCGCCTGCATTCCCGATTAAGAGGTAGACCTGTTGTCCGCCGGCATTCCCGCTTAAGGGGTAGACCTGTTGTCCGCCTGCATTCCCGCTTAAGGGGTAGACCTGTTGTCCGCCCGCATTCCCCACTTAAGGGGTAGACCTGTTGTCCGCCTGCATTCCCGGGATAAGGTAGACCTGCTGTCCGCCGGCATTCCCGCTTAAGGGGTAGACCTGGTGTCCGCCTGCAGCCCCGCTTAAGGGGTAGACCTGGTGTCCGCCTGCATTCCCTGATGAAGGGGTAGGACCTGTTGTCCGCCTGCATTCCCGATTAAGGGGTAGACCTGCGTGTCCGCCTGCATTCCCGATTAAGGGGTAGACCTGTTGTCCGCCGGCATTCCCGCCAAGGGTAGACCTGTTGTCCGGCCTGCATTCCTGATTAAGGTAGACCCTGGTGCCCCATGCCCCACCTGGCGGGTAGACCTGCCGCCCCGCATTCCCTACAGGGGTAGACCTGCTGTCCGGCCTGCATTCCTGATAGGGTAGACCTGGTCCGCCTGCATTCCCGATTAAGGTAGACCTGCTGTCCGCCTGCATTCCCGATTAAGGGCAGACCTGGTGTCCGCCGGCATTCCCCGCTTAAGGTAGACCTAAGGTCCGCCCGCATCCCGCTGAAGGGTAGACCTGCTGTCCGCCTGCATTCCCGATAAGGGGTAGACCTGTTGTCCGCCTGCATTCCTGATTAAGGGTAGACCTGGTGTCCGCCGCGCATTCCCGCTTAAGGGTAGACCTGTGTCCGCCGGCATTCCCATTAAGGGGTAGACCTGTTGTCCGGGCCTGCATTCCTGATTAGAGGTAGACCCCGAGGTCCGCCTCATTCCCGCTTAAGGGGTAGACCTGGTGTCCGCCTGCATTCCCCGCTTAAGGGGTAGACCTGTTGTCCGCCTGCATTCCCGACTATGGGGTAGACCTGCTGTCCGCCGGCATTCCCGCTATAAGGGTAGACCTGTTGTCCGCCCGGTATTCCTGATTAAGGGTAGACCTGTTGTCCGCCTGCATTCCCCGATTAAGGGTAGACCTGGTGTCCGCCGGCATTCCCCGCTTAAGGGTAGACCTGGTGTCCGCCTGCATTCCCGATTAAGGGGTAGACCTGTTGTCCGCCTGCATTCCCGCTTAAGGGGTAGACCTGTTGTCCGCCGGCATTCCTGGATTAAGGGGTAGACCTGTTGTCCGCCGGCATTCCCGCTAAGGGGTAGACCTGTTGTCCGCCTGCATTCCCGCTTAAGGGGTAGACCTGGTGTCCGCCTGCATTCCCGCATTAAGGGGTAGACCTGTTGTCCGCCTGCATTCCCGATTAAGGGGTAGACCTGGTGTCCGCCTGCATTCCCGACTAGGGGGTAGACCTGTTGTCCGCCTGCATTCCCGATTAAGGGGTAGACCTGTTGTCCGCCTGCATTCCTGATTAAGTAGACCTGTGTCCGCCGGCATTCCCGCTTAAGGGGTAGACCTGGTGTCCGCCTGCATTCCCGATTAAGGGTAGACCTATGTCCGCCTGCATTCCCGATTAAGGGGTAGACCTGGTGTCCGCCGTGCATTCCCGATTAAGGGTAGACCCTGTTGTCCGCCTGCATTCCTGCATTAAGGTAGACCTGTCCGCCGGCATTCCCGGCTAAGGGTAGACCTGTTGTCCGCCTGCATTCCCGCATTAAGGTAGACCTGTTGTCCGCCTGCATTCCCGCATTAAGGGGTAGACCTGTTGTCCGCCTGCATTCCCGGGATTAAGGGGTAGACCTGTTGTCCGCCTGCATTCCCGCATTAAGGGTAGACCTGGTGTCCGCCTGGCATTCCCGCTAAGGGGTAGACCTGTTGTCCGCCCGCATTCCGATTAAGGGGTAGACCTGCTGTCCGCCTGCATTCCTGGCTAAGGGGTAGACCTGTTGTCCGCCGTGCATTCCCGCTTAAGGGTAGACCTGTTGTCCGCCTGCATTCCTGATTAAGGGGTAGACCTGGTGTCCGCCTGCATTCCCGCTTAAGGGGTAGACCTGTGTCCGCCGGCATTCCCGCTTAAGGGGTAGACCCGTTGTCCGCCTGCATTCCCGCTTAAGGGTAGACCTGTGTGTCCGCCTGCATTCCCGATTAAGGGTAGACCTGTTGTCCGCCTGCATTCCCGCTAAGGGGTAGACCTGGTGTCCGCCGGCATTCCCGCTAAGGGGTAGACCTGTTGTCCGCCTGCATTCCCGCTTAAGGTAGACCTGTCCGGCCGCATTCCCGCTAAGGGGTAGACCTGGTGTCCGCCTGCATTCCCGATTAAGGGGTAGACCTGTTGTCCGCCGCGCATTCCCGACTAAGGGTAGACCTGTTGTCCGCCTTGCATTCCCGGCTTAAGGGGTAGACCTGGTGTCCGCCCCTGCATTCCCGCTTAAGGGTAGACCTGTTGTCCGCCTGCATTCCCGATTAAGGGGTAGACCTGCTGTCCGCCTGCATTCCCGATTAAGGGGTAGACCTGTTGTCCGCCCGGCCGGCATTCCCGCTTAAGGGTAGACCTGTGTCCGCCTGCATTCCCGCTTAAGGGGTAGACCTGTCGTCCCGTCCGCCGGCATTCCCGCCATGGGTAGACCTGTTGTCCGCCTCGCATTCCCGGATTAAGGGTAGACCTGTTGTCCGCCTGCATTCCCGATTAAGGGGTAGACCTGTTGTCCGCCGCATTCCCAAGCCAGGGTAGACCTGTTGTCCGCCTGCATTCCCGACAAGGGTAGACCTGTTGTCCGCCGGCATTCCCGCTTAAGGGGTAGACCTGTTGTCCGCCTGGCATTCCCGCTTAAGGGGTAGACCTGGTGTCCGCCTGCATTCCCGCTTAAGGGTAGACCTGCTGTCCGCCTGCATTCCCGGGACTAAGGGGTAGACCTGTTGTCCGCCTGCATTCCCGCCAAGGGGTAGACCTGGTGTCCGCCTGCATTCCCCGATGCAGGGGTAGACCTGGTGTCCGCCGGCATTCCCCGCTTAAGGGGTAGACCTGTTGTCCGCCTGCATTCCCCGATTAAGGGGTAGACCCGTTGTCCGCCTGCATTCCCGACTAAGGCGTAGACCTGCTGTCCGCCGCATTCCCGACTAGGTAGACCTGTTGTCCGCCGCATTCCCGATTAAGGGGTAGACCTGTTGTCCGCCGGCATTCCCGACTAAGGGTAGACCTGTTGTCCGCCTGCATTCCCGACCAAGGGGTAGACCTATGTCCGCCGGCATTCCCGCTTAAGGGGTAGACCTGTTGTCCGCCTGCATTCCCGCTTAAGGGGTAGACCTGTTGTCCGCCCGTATTCCCGATTAAGGGGTAGACCTGGTGTCCGCCTGCATTCCCGCTTAAGGGGTAGACCTGGTGTCCGCCGCATTCCCGCTTAAGGGGTAGACCTGCTGTCCGCCCGCATTCCCGCTAGGGTAGACCTGTTGTCCGCCTGCATTCTCGGATTAAGGGGTAGACCTGTTGTCCGCCGGCATTCCCGCTTAAGGGGTAGACCCGTTGTCCGCCTGCATTCCCGCTTAAGGGTAGACCTGGTGTCCGCCTGCATTCCCGCTTAAGGGGTAGACCTGCTGTCCGCCTGCATTCTCGATATAGGGTAGACCTGTTGTCCGCCGGCATTCCCGCTTAAGGGGTAGACCTGTTGTCCGCCTGCATTCCCGGCTAGGTAGACCTGTTGTCCGCCTGCATTCCCCGATTAAGGGTAGACCTGTTGTCCGCCTGCATTCCCGACTAAGGGGTAGACCTGTTGTCCGCCTGCATTCCCGCTTAAGGGTAGACCTGTTGTCCGCCTGCATTCCCGCTTATAGGGTAGACCTGTTGTCCGCCCGCATTCCCGCTTAGGGTAGACCTGTTGTCCGCCTGCATTCCCCGATTAAGGGTAGACCGTGTCCGCCTGCATTCCCGACTAAGGGGTAGGACCTGGTTGTCCGCCGGCATTCCCGATTAAGGGTAGACCTGTTGTCCGCCTGCATTCCCTGATTAAGGGTAGACCTGTGTCCGCTCTGCATTCCCTGATTAAGGTAGACCTGTTGTCCGCCTGCATTCCCCATTAAGGGTAGACCTGTTGTCCGCCTGCATTCCCCGCTTTAAGGGGTAGACCTGTTGTCCGCCTGCATTCCCCGACTAAGGGGTAGACCTGGCGTCCGCCGTGCATTCCCGCCAAGGGGTAGACCTGGTGTCCGCCTGCATTCCCGGCTAAGGGGTAGACCTGTTGTCCGCCGGCATTCCCGCTCAGAGTAGACCTGTGTCCGCCCGCATTCCTGATTAAGGGGTAGACCTGTTGTCCGCCTGCATTCCCGATTAAGGGGTAGACCTGCTGTCCGCCCGCATTCCCGCTTAAGGGGTAGACCTGTTGTCCGCCCTGCATTCCCCGCATTAAGGGGTAGACCTGTTGTCCGCCTGCATTCCTGATTAAGGGTAGACCTGTTGTCCGCGGCATTCCGGCCAGGGGTAGACCTGTTGTCCGCCGGCATTCCCGCTTAAGGGTAGACCTGTTGTCCGCCTGCATTCCCCGATTAAGGGTAGACCTGTTGTCCGCCTGCATTCCCGCTTAAGGGGTAGACCTGTCCGTGCATTCCCTGACTAGCGTAGACCTGGTGTCCGCCTATGCATCCCCGACAGGTAGACCTGTTGTCCGCCGGCATTTCTCCTGACTTAAGGGGTGGGGACCTGCATTGTCCGCCGGGCATCTCCCGAGCTTAAGGGGTAGGACCTGTTGTCCGCCAGACATGCCTTCCCGCCAAGGGGTAGACCTGGTGTCCGCCTGCATTCCCGCGCTCATGGGCAGAGACCTGTTGTCCGCCTGCATTCCCGATTATGGGTAGACCTGTTGTCCGGCATCTCCCGAACATTACGGGCGTAGTCCGGTGATGCATTACCGCCATAGCACTCATGTCCGGCATTCCCGCAGGGTAGACCTGTTGTCCGCCTGCATTCCCCGCATTAAGGGGTAGACCTGCTGTCCGCCTCGCAGCCCCGCTTAAGGGGTAGACCTGTCGTCCGCCTGCATTCCTCGGAGCGACAGCAGACCTGTTGTCCGCCGGCATTCCCGCCTAAGGTAGGACCTGCTGTCCGCGCCTGCATTCCCGCTTAAGGTAGACCTGGCGTCCGCCGCACTCCGCTTAAGGGGCAGACCTGTTGTCCGCCCGCATTCCCGATTAAGGTAGACCTGGTGTCCGCCGGCATTCCCCGCTTAAGGGTAGACCTGTTGTCCGCCCGTATTCCCGATTAGGACCTGCTATCTATTGCATTCCGCATTAAGGGGTAGAACCTGGTGTCCGCCGGCATCTCCCCGCTAAGGGGTAGACCTGCTGTCCGCCTGCATTCCCGATTGCGGGTAGACCTGCTGGTCCGCCGGCATTCCCAGAAAGGGGTAGACCTGTTGTCCGCCTCGCAGGCCCCGCTTTAAGGGGTAGACTCCAGGTCCGCACGCATTCCTCGCTTTAAGGGTAAGAGACCTGTTGTCCGCCTGCATCTCGCCATTAAGGGGTAGACCTGTTGTCCGCCGGCACTCCCGCTTAAGGGGTAGACCCTGGTGTCCAGGGCGCCTCTCATTAGGGGTAGACCTGCTGTCCGCCGGCATTCCCGCTATGGGGTAGAACCTGTTGTCCGGGCCTGTACTTCGCTTTGCGTGTAGACCTGTTGTCCGCCCGCAGCCCCGACTAAGGGGGCAGAGACCTGTTGTCCGCCTGCATTCCCGCTAGCAGAAGGGGTAGGACCTGTCCGGGCCAGCTTGCATTCCCGGGACTAGGGGTAGGACCTAGTGTCCGCCGGCATTCCCGCTGAGGTAGACCTGGTGTCCGCCTGGGGCATTCCCGATTAAGGGTAGACCTGTCATCACTGCACCTGCATTCCCGACAGGGGTAGACCTAAGTGTCCGGCCGCATTCCCGCTGGATTAAGGGGTAGACCTGTTGGTCCGCCGGCATCCTCCCGCTTAGAGGTAGACCTGCTGTCCGCCTGCATTCCCGACAAGGGGCGTAAGACCTGCGGTCCGCGCTGCATTCCCGCTTAAGGGTAGACTCCGCGTCCGCCTGCATTCCCGCTTAAAGGGGCAGGACCTGTTGTCCGCCCCGCGGCATTCCCCCGACCAAGGGCAGACCTGGTGTCCGCCTGCACTCCGATTAAGGGTGCAGACCTGCTGTCCGCCGGCACTTTAGCGCGACAGGGGCAGACCTGGTGTCCGCCAGCTGCATCATTCCGGGCTTGCAAGGGCAGACCTGTTGTCCGCCCATGCATCTCCGCTTGGCAAGGGGGTGTAGCTCCTATGTCTCACCCTGCATTCTCGGTAGGCCAGGTGGTGCAGAGACCTGTTGTCCCGCCTGCACCTCCGACTAAGGCGGTAGACCTGGTGTCCGCCTGCATTCCCGCTTTAAGGGGTAGACCTGTTGTCCGCCTGGCATTCCCGGTAGATGGGACCTGGTGTCCGCCTGCATTCCCGCTTAAGGGGTAGACCTGTTGTCCGCATGCATTCCCGCCTAAGGGTAGACCTGGTGTCCGCCGGCATTCCCGCCGCTAAGGGTGGGACCGGTTGTCCGCCTGCAGGCATTCCCGATTAAGGGGTAGACCTGCTGTCCGCCGGCATCTCGCCAGAAAGGGGTGGTGACCTGCTGTCCGCCCGTACTCCCCGACATGCCGGTAGAACCTGTTGTCCGCCGGGCATTCCTGGCCATAGGGTAGACCTGTTGTCCGCCTGCATTCCCCGCATTAAGGGTAGACCTGGTGTCCGCCTGCATTCCCGCCTTGTAGACTCCGGAGGTCCGCTCCGCATTCCCGCTTAAGGGGTAGACCTGCGTCCGCCGGCATTCCCGCTTTAAGGGGGCAGACCCGGTGTCCGCCGGCGTATTCCCTGAGATTAGGGGGTAGACCTGGTGTCCGCCCGCACTCCGATTAAGGTAGACCCGGTGTCCGCCTGCATTCCCGGGCCTAAGGGTAGACCTGTTGTCCGCCGGCATTCCCGCTAGAGGGGTAGACCTGTTGTCCGCCTGCATTCCCGCTTAAGGTAGACCTGTTGTCCGCCGGCATTCCCGCTTAAGGGGTAGACCTGTTGTCCGCCTGCATCCCCGATTAAGGGGTAGACCTGTTGTCCGCCTGCATTCCCGATTAAGGGGTAGACCTGGTGTCCGCCGGCATTCCCGATTAAGGGTAGACCTGTTGTCCGCCTGCATTCCCGCTATGGGTAGACCTGTTGTCCGCCCCGCATTCCCGATTAAGGGTAGACCTGTTGTCCGCCTGCATTCCCCGATTAAGGGTAGACCTGTTGTCCGCCCTGCATTCCCGAGCTAAGGGTAGACCTGGTGTCCGCCTGCATTCCCGCTTAAGGGGTAGACCTGGTGTCCGCCTGCATTCCCGCTTAAGGGGTAGACCTGGTGTCCGCCGGCATTCCCGCTTGAAGGTAGACCTGTTGTCCGCCTGCATTCCCGCATTAAGGGGTAGACCTGCTGTCCGCCTGCATTCCCTGACAGGGGTAGACCTGTGTCCGCCTGCATTCCCGCGTTAAGGGGTAGACCTGTTGTCCGCCTGCATTCCCCCGCATTAAGGTAGACCTGTCCGCCTGCATTCCCGCGATTATGGGGTAGACCTGCTGTCCGCCTGCACTCCCGATTAAGGGTAGACCTGTTGTCCGCCTGCATTCCCGATTAAGGGGTAGACCTGTTGTCCGGGCCGGCATTCCCGATTAAGGGGTAGACCTGTTGTCCGCCGGCATTCCCAGCTTAAGGGGTAGACCTGCTGTCCGCCTGCATTCCCCGATTAAGGGGTAGACCTGTTGTCCGCCTGGCATTCCCGCTTAAGGTGGACCTGTTGTCCGCCTGCATTCCCGATTAAGGGGTAGACCTGGTGTCCGCATGCACTCCCGCTTAAGGGGTAGACCTGTTGTCCGCCGGCATTCCCGCTTAAGGGGTAGACCTGTTGTCCGCCTGCATTCCCGATTAAGGGGTAGACCTGGTGTCCGCCTGCATTCCCTGCTTAAGGGGTAGACCTGTTGTCCGGCCGGCATTCCGAGCTAGGTAGACCTGCTGTCCGCCTGCATTCCCGGATTAAGGGTAGACCTGTTGTCCGCCTGCATTCCCGCTTAAGGGTAGACCTGGTGTCCGCCTGCATTCCCGAGCTAAGGGGTAGACCTGTTGTCCGCCTGCATTCCCGACTAAGGGGTAGACCTGGTGTCCGCCTGCATTCCCGGGCTTAAGGGTAGACCTGTTGTCCGCCTGCATTCCCGATTAAGGGTAGACCTGCTGTCCACCGGCATTCCCGCTTGAAGGGGTAGACCTGTTGTCCGCCTGCATTCCCGACTAAGGGTAGACCTGGTGTCCGCCGGCATTCCCGCTTAAGGGTAGACCTGTTGTCCGCCTGCATTCCCGATTAAGGGTAGACCTGTTGTCCGCCTGCATTCCCGCTAATAGACCGTGTCCGCCGCATTCCCGATTAAGGGGTAGACCTGTTGTCCGCCTGCATTCCCGATTAAGGGGTAGACCTGGTGTCCGCCTGCATTCCCGCTTAAGGGGTAGACCTGTTGTCCGCCTGCATTCCCGGAGCTAAGGTAGACCTGTTGTCCGCCGGCATTCCCGCTGAAAGGTAGACCTGTTGTCCGCCTGCATTCCCGACTAAGGGGTAGACCTGTGTCCGCCTGCATTCCCGCTTAAGGGGTAGACCTGGTGTCCGCCGGCATTCCCGCTGAAAGGGTAGACCTGTTGTCCGCCTGCATTCCCGATTAAGGGGTAGACCTGGTGTCCGCCTGCATTCCCGCTTAAGGGGTAGACCTGTTGTCCGCCGGCATTCCCGCTTAAGGGGTAGACCTGTTGTCCGCCTGCATTCCCCGATTAAGGGTAGACCTGTGTCCGCCGCATTCCCGCTAAGGGGTAGACCTGTTGTCCGCCTGCATTCCCGCTTAAGGGGTAGACCTGTTGTCCGCCTGCATTCCCGATTAAGGGGTAGACCTGGTGTCCGGGCCGGCATTCCCGCTTAAGGGGTAGACCTGTTGTCCGCCTGCATTCCCGCTGAAGGGTAGACCTGTTGTCCGCCTGCATTCCCGACTTAAGGGGTAGACCTGTTGTCCGCCTGCATTCCCGCTAAGGGGTAGACCTGTTGTCCGCCTGCATTCCCCGCTTAAGGGGTAGACCTGTTGTCCGCCTGCATTCCCGACTTAAGGGGTAGACCTGTTGTCCGCCTGCATTCCCGCTTAAGGGGTAGACCTGTTGTCCGCCTGCATTCCCGCTTAAGGGGTAGACCTGTTGTCCGCTGGCATTCCCAGCTAAGGGGTAGACCTGGTGTCCGCCTGCATTCCCGACTAAGGGGTAGACCTGCTGTCCGCCTGCATTCCCGACAAGGGGTAGACCTGGTGTCCGCCTGCATTCCCGACTTAATGGGTAGACCTGTTGTCCGCCTGCATTCCCTGACTAAGGGGTAGACCTGGTGTCCGCCGGCATTCCCGCTTAAGGGTAGACCTGTTGTCCGCCTGCATTCCCGATTAAGGGGTAGACCTGGTGTCCGCCTGCATTCCCGACTAAGGGGTAGACCTGGTGTCCGCCTGCATTCCCGCTTAAGGGGTAGACCTGTTGTCCGCCTGCATTCCCGCATTAAGGGGTAGACCTGTTGTCCGCCGGCATTCCCGCTTAAGGGGTAGACCTGTTGTCCGCCGCATCCCCGCTAAGGGGTAGACCTGTTGTCCGCCTGCATTCCCGATTAAGGGTAGACCTGGTGTCCGCCTGCATTCCCGCTTAAGGGGTAGACCTGGTGTCCGCCTGCATTCCCGACTTAAGGGTAGACCTGTTGTCCGCCTGCATTCCCGACTAAGGGGTAGACCTGGTGTCCGCCTGCATTCCCGCTTAAGGGGTAGACCTGTTGTCCGCCTGCATTCCCGCATTAAGGGGTAGACCTGTTGTCCGCCTGCATTCCCGCTTAAGGGGTAGACCTGTTGTCCGCCGGCATTCCCGCTTAAGGGGTAGACCTGTTGTCCGCCTGCATTCCCGATTAAGGGGTAGACCTGGTGTCCGCCGGCATTCCCGACTAAGGGTAGACCTGTTGTCCGCCTGCATTCCCGATTAAGGGGTAGACCTGGTGTCCGCCTGCATTCCCGCCTAAGGGTAGACCTGGTGTCCGCCTGCATTCCCGATTAAGGGGTAGACCTGTTGTCCGCCTGCATTCCCGATTAAGGGGTAGACCTGGTGTCCGCCGGCATTCCCGCTTAAGGGGTAGACCTGTTGTCCGCCTGCATTCCCGCATTAAGGGGTAGACCTGGTGTCCGCCTGCATTCCCGCTTAAGGGTAGACCTGTTGTCCGCCGGCATTCCCGACTAAGGGGTAGACCTGTGTCCGCCTGCATTCCCGCTTAAGGGGTAGACCTGTTGTCCGCCGGCATTCCCGCTTAAGGGGTAGACCTGTTGTCCGCCTGCATTCCCGATTAAGGGGTAGACCTGGTGTCCGCCGGCATTCCCGCCATGGGTAGACCTGTTGTCCGCCTGCATTCCCGCTTAAGGGGTAGACCTGTTGTCCGCCTGCATTCCCGACTAAGGGGTAGACCTGTTGTCCGCCTGCATTCCCGATTAAGGGGTAGACCTGTTGTCCGCCTGCATTCCCGATTAAGGGGTAGACCTGGTGTCCGCCTGCATTCCCGCTTAAGGGGTAGACCTGGTGTCCGCCTGCATTCCCGCTTAAGGGGTAGACCTGTTGTCCGCCTGCATTCCCGCTAAGGGGTAGACCTGGTCCGCCTGCATTCCTGATGAGGGTAGACCTGTTGTCCGCCTGCATTCCCGACTAAGGGTAGACCTGTTGTCCGCCTGCATTCCCGCTTAAGGGGTAGACCTGTTGTCCGCCTGCATTCCCGATTAAGGGGTAGACCTGTTGTCCGCCTGCATTCCCGCTTAAGGGGTAGACCTGGTGTCCGCCTGCATTCCCGCTTAAGGGGTAGACCTGTTGTCCGCCTGCATTCCCGATTAAGGGGTAGACCTGTTGTCCGCCTGCATTCCCGACAAGGGGTAGACCTGGTGTCCGCCGGCATTCCCGCTTAAGGGTAGACCTGTTGTCCGCCTGCATTCCCGATTAAGGGGTAGACCTGTTGTCCGCCTGCATTCCCGATTAAGGGGTAGACCTGTTGTCCGCCGGCATTCCCGCTTAAGGGGTAGACCTGTTGTCCGCCTGCATTCCCGACTAAGGGGTAGACCTGGTGTCCGCCTGCATTCCCGATTAAGGGGTAGACCTGGTGTCCGCCTGCATTCCCGATTAAGGGTAGACCTGGTGTCCGCCGCATTCCCGCTAAGGGTAGACCTGTTGTCCGCCTGCATTCCCGATTAAGGGGTAGACCTGGTGTCCGCCTGCATTCCCGCTTAAGGGTAGACCTGTTGTCCGCCTGCATTCCCGCTTAAGGGGTAGACCTGTTGTCCGCCTGCATTCCCGCTTAAGGGGTAGACCTGTTGTCCGCCGGCATTCCCGACTAAGGGTAGACCTGTTGTCCGCCTGCATTCCCGATTAAGGGGTAGACCTGGTGTCCGCCTGCATTCCCGCTTAGGGGTAGACCTGGTGTCCGCCGGCATTCCCGCTTAAGGGGTAGACCTGTTGTCCGCCTGCATTCCCGATTAAGGGTAGACCTGGTGTCCGCCTGCATTCCCGCTAAGGGGTAGACCTGTTGTCCGCCTGCATTCCCGCTTAAGGGGTAGACCTGTTGTCCGCCGGCATTCCCGCTTAAGGGGTAGACCTGTTGTCCGCCTGCATTCCCGCTTAAGGGGTAGACCTGTTGTCCGCCTGCATTCCCGATTAAGGGGTAGACCTGGTGTCCGCCTGCATTCCCGATTAAGGTAGACCTGTTGTCCGCCTGCATTCCCGATTAAGGGTAGACCTGGTGTCCGCCGGCATTCCCGACTAAGGGGTAGACCTGGTGTCCGCCTGCATTCCCGCTTAAGGGGTAGACCTGGTGTCCGCCTGCATTCCCGCTTAAGGGGTAGACCTGGTGTCCGCCTGCATTCCCGCTTAAGGGGTAGACCTGTTGTCCGCCTGCATTCCCGCTTAAGGGGTAGACCTGTTGTCCGCCGGCATTCCCGCTGAAGGTAGACCTGTTGTCCGCCTGCATTCCCGATTAAGGGGTAGACCTGGTGTCCGCCGGCATTCCCGCTTAAGGGGTAGACCTGTTGTCCGCCTGCATTCCCGCTTAAGGGGTAGACCTGTTGTCCGCCTGCATTCCCGCTTAAGGGGTAGACCTGTTGTCCGCCTGCATTCCCGACTAAGGGGTAGACCTGGTGTCCGCCGGCATTCCCGCTTAAGGGGTAGACCTGTTGTCCGCCTGCATTCCCGATTAAGGGGTAGACCTGGTGTCCGCCGGCATTCCCGCTTAAGGGGTAGACCTGTTGTCCGCCTGCATTCCCGCTTAAGGGGTAGACCTGTTGTCCGCCGGCATTCCCGCTTAAGGGGTAGACCTGTTGTCCGCCTGCATTCCCGACTTAAGGAGACCTGTGTCCGCCTGCATTCCCGATTAGTAGACCTGTGTCCGCCTGCATTCCCGACTAAGGGGTAGACCTGCTGTCCGCCTGCATTCCCGATTACAGGGGTAGACCTGTTGTCCGCCTGCATTCCCGCTAAGGGTAGACCTGGTGTCCGCCGGCATTCCCGCATAAGGGGTAGACCTGGTGTCCGCCTGCATTCCCGACTAAGGGTAGACCTGTTGTCCGCCGGCATTCCCGCTTAAGGGGTAGACCTGTTGTCCGCCGGCATTCCCGATTAAGGGTAGACCTGGTGTCCGCCTGCATTCCCGATTAAGGGGTAGACCTGTGTCCGCCTGCATTCCCGCTTAAGGGGTAGACCTGTTGTCCGCCTGCATTCCCGCTAAGGGGTAGACCTGTTGTCCGCCTGCATTCCCGACTAAGGGGTAGACCTGGTGTCCGCCTGCATTCCCGCTTAAGGGTAGACCTGTTGTCCGCCTGCATTCCCGCTTAAGGGGTAGACCTGTTGTCCGCCTGCATTCCCGCTTAAGGGGTAGACCTGCTGTCCGCCGGCATTCCCGCTTAGGGGTAGACCTGTTGTCCGCCTGCATTCCTGATTAAGGGCTAGACCTGGTGTCCGCCTGCATCTCCCGCTTAAGGGGTAGACCTGGTGTCCGCCGGCATTCCCGCTTAAGGGGTAGACCTGTTGTCCGCCTGCATTCCCGCTTAAGGGGTAGACCTGTTGTCCGCCTGCATTCCCGACTAAGGGTAGACCTGTTGTCCGCCTGCATTCCCGATTAAGGGGTAGACCTGGTGTCCGCCTCGCATTCCCGACTAAGGGGTAGACCTGTTGTCCGCCTGCATTCCCGCATTAAGGGTAGACCTGGTGTCCGCCGGCATTCCCGCATTAAGGGGTAGACCTGGTGTCCGCCTGCATTCCCGACTAAGGGTAGACCTGTTGTCCGCCTGCATTCCCGCATTAAGGGGTAGACCTGGTGTCCGCCGGCATTCCCGCTAAGGGGTAGACCTGTTGTCCGCCTGCATTCCCGCTTAAGGGGTAGATCTGGTGTCCGCCGGCATTCCCGCCATGGTAGACCTGTTGTCCGCCTGCATTCCCGACTAAGGGGTAGACCTGGTGTCCGCCGGCATTCCCGCTTAAGGGGTAGACCTGTTGTCCGCCTGCATTCCCGATTAAGGGGTAGACCTGGTGTCCGCCTGCATTCCCGCTTAAGGGTAGACCTGGTGTCCGCCGGCATTCCCGCTCAAGGGGTAGACCTGTTGTCCGCCTGCATTCCTCGACTAAGGGTAGACCTGGTGTCCGCCTGCATTCCCGCTTAAGGGGTAGACCTGGTGTCCGCCTGCATTCCTGATTAAGGGGTAGACCTGTTGTCCGCCTGCATTCCCGCTTAAGGGGTAGACCTGGTGTCCGCCTGCATTCCCGATTAAGGGGTAGACCTGGTGTCCGCCGGCATTCCCGCTTAAGGGGTAGACCTGTTGTCCGCCTGCATTCCCGCTAAGGGGTAGACCTGGTGTCCGCCGGCATTCCCGCTTAAGGGTAGACCTGTTGTCCGCCTGCATTCCCGACTAAGGGGTAGACCTGGTGTCCGCCGGCATTCCCGCTTAAGGGGTAGACCTGTTGTCCGCCTGCATTCCCGATTAAGGGGTAGACCTGGTGTCCGCCTGCATTCCCGACTTAAGGGGTAGACCTGTTGTCCGCCTGCATTCCCGATTAAGGGTAGACCTGTTGTCCGCCGGCATTCCCGACTAAGGGGTAGACCTGGTGTCCGCCTGCATTCCCGATTAAGGGTAGACCTGGTGTCCGCCTGCATTCCCCGCTAAGGGGTAGACCTGTTGTCCGCCGGCATTCCCGCTAAGGGGTAGACCTGGTGTCCGCCTGCATTCCCGCTAAAGGGTAGACCTGTTGTCCGCCGGCATTCCCGACTAAGGGTAGACCTGGTGTCCGCCTGCATTCCCGATTAAGGGGTAGACCTGTTGTCCGCCTGCATTCCCGCTAGTGGTAGACCTGGTGTCCGCCTGCATTCCCGACTAAGGGTAGACCTGTTGTCCGCCTGCATTCCCGATTAAGGGGTAGACCTGGTGTCCGCCTGCATTCCCGATTAAGGGGTAGACCTGGTGTCCGCCTGCATTCCCGCTTAAGGGGTAGACCTGTTGTCCGCCGGCATTCCCGCTAAGGGGTAGACCTGTTGTCCGCCTGCATTCCCGATTAAGGGTAGACCTGGTGTCCGCCGGCATTCCCGCTTAAGGGGTAGACCTGCTGTCCGCCTGCATTCCCGCTTAAGGGGTAGACCTGGTGTCCGCCGGCATTCCCGCTTAAGGGGTAGACCTGTTGTCCGCCGGCATTCCCGCTTAAGGGGTAGACCTGCTGTCCGCCTGCATTCCCGATTAAGGGTAGACCTGGTGTCCGCCTGCATTCCCGCTTAAGGGGTAGACCTGTTGTCCGCCTGCATTCCCGATTAAGGGGTAGACCTGTTGTCCGCCGGCATTCCCGCTTAAGGGGTAGACCTGTTGTCCGCCTGCATTCCCGATTAGGGGTAGACCTGGTGTCCGCCGGCATTCCCGCTTAAGGGTAGACCTGTTGTCCGCCTGCATTCCCGATTAAGGGGTAGACCTGGTGTCCGCCTGCATTCCCGCTTAAGGGGTAGACCTGGTGTCCGCCTGCATTCCCGCTTAAGGGGTAGACCTGTGTCCGCCTGCATTCCCGCTTAAGGGGTAGACCTGGTGTCCGCCTGCATTCCCGCTAAGGGGTAGACCTGTTGTCCGCCGGCATTCCCGCTTAAGGGGTAGACCTGGTGTCCGCCTGCATTCCCGACTAAGGGTAGACCTGGTGTCCGCCTGCATTCCCGCATAAGGGGTAGACCTGGTGTCCGCCGGCATTCCCGCTAAGGGTAGACCTGTTGTCCGCCTGCATTCCCGATTAAGGGTAGACCTGGTGTCCGCCTGGCATTCCCGCTGAAGGGTAGACCTGTTGTCCGCCTGCATTCCTGATTAAGGTAGACCTGGTGTCCGCCGGCATTCCCGCATCAAGGGGTAGACCTGGTGTCCGCCTGCATTCCCGCTTAAGGGGTAGACCTGTTGTCCGCCTGCATTCCCGCTTAAGGGGTAGACCTGTTGTCCGCCTGCATTCCCGAGACAGGGGTAGACCTGTTGTCCGCCTGCATTCCCGCTTAAGGGGTAGACCTGAGTGTCCGCCGGCATTCCCGCTTATGGGTAGACCTGTTGTCCGCCTGCATTCCCGATTAAGGGGTAGACCTGGTGTCCGCCTGCATTCCCGCTTAAGGGTAGACCTGGTGTCCGCCTGCATTCCCGCTTAAGGGGTAGACCTGTTGTCCGCCTGCATTCCCCGCTTAAGGGTAGACCTGGTGTCCGCCGGCATTCCTGCTTAAGGGTAGACCTGTTGTCCGCCTGCATTCCCGATTAAGGGTAGACCTGGTGTCCGCCTGCATTCCCGACTAAGGGGTAGACCTGGTGTCCGCCTGCATTCCGCGATTAAGGGGTAGACCTGCTGTCCGCCTGCATTCCCGCTAAGGGGTAGACCTGGTGTCCGCCGGCATTCCGCTCAAGGGGTAGACCTGTTGTCCGCCTGCATTCCCGCCATGGTAGGTCACTATAGGCGCAAAGGCGGACGGCACTAGCTCTACCGCGGCGGCTCATGGCCGGCACCGCCAACGCACAAGGTCTACCTCAAGACGCTGGGCGCTGAAGTATCATTTGGTGAGACCGCTAGCTGCACCAGGTCTACCTCACATGGGCTGGGCGCTGAAGGGGCCGGTGACCGCTATGTGGTCTACCTCTGGGAGGCCGGGCGAAGGCAGAGACCGCGAAGGGCAACAGGTCTATCACCCGCGCGGGCGCGAAGGCCGAAGACCGCTAGCGGCAAGGGTCTGTCTCTGTGGTTTATGCCGTAAAGGCCGGAGACCGACTAGCGCACAGGTCTGGCCTCCTGCAGGCCTGCGCCAGCGCCGAGACCGGCTAGCGGCAACAGGTCTACCCCGCAGGCCGGCGCTGAAGCAGAGACCGGCAGGCAAACAGGTCTACACATAAGGCGCTGGCGCGAAGTAGTAAGACCGGCTAGCTGCACAGTAGTCTACCTCCCGCGGCGGGCGCGAAGGCCGACCGGCGAAGCGGTAATAGGTCTACCTGCAAGCGGGCGCGAAGGCTGACCGCTAGCGCACAATAGTTCATTCTAGGCCTGTTAAAGGCCGACCGCGAAGGTACAGGTCTACCTACAGTAAGCGTAAAGGCCGGTAGGACCGCTAGCGGCAACAGGTCTAAACCCTGGAGGCCGGCGCGAAAGGCCGAGACCGGCCTTCTCGCGGCAACAGGTCTCACCCGCCTGCAGGCCGGCGCTGAAGGCAGGTTTAGACCGGCTAAGCGGCAACAGGTCTACCCGCAGGCGGGCGCGAAGAGCCGAGGACCGGCTAGCGGCAACAGGTCTACCCGCAGGCGCTACTGCGAAAGTACGAGACCGACTAGCGGCAACGAGGTCTCGTCGCGCAGCAGCGCGAAAGAGCCGGACTAAGCGGCAACAGGTCTACCCGCGGCAGGCGTGAAAGGCAGAGACCGGCCTTAGCGGCAACAGGTCTACCTTGCCGCGGCGTGGCGCGAAAGGCCGAGACCGGCTAGCGGCAACAGGTCTACCCGCGAGGCCGGCGCGAAGGCCAGAGACCGGCTAGCGGCAACAGGTCTACCCGCAGCGGGCGCGAAGGCGAGACCGGCTAGCGGCAACAGGTCTACCCGCAGGCTCTGCGCGAAGGCCAGGACCGGCTAAGCGGCAACAGGTCTACCGCGGCGAGGCCTTGAGCGCAGACCGACTAGCGGCAACAGGTCTACCCGCAGGCGCGTGCGCGAAAGGCAGAGACCGGCTAGGCGGCAACAGGTCTACCCCGGCAGGCGTCTTGCGAAGGCCGCGAGACCGGCTAGCGGCAACAGGTCTACCCGCGCCGGCGGCGCGAGGCAGCAGAGACCGGCTAGCGGCAACAGGTCTACCCACTAGGCCGGGCGCGAAAGGGCAGAGACCGGCTAGCGGCAACAGGTCTACCCGCGGCACGTGCGCGAAAGGCCAGAGACCGGCTAGCGGCAACAGGTCTACCCCGCAGGCCGTGCGCGAAGGCCGAGACCGACTAGCGGCAACAGGTCTACCCTGCAGGCTCGGCGCGAAAGGCCGAGACCGGCTGAGCGGCAACAGGTCTACCCGCAGGCCGGCGCGAAGGCAG